>JAQIXS010005678.1:0-12126 GCA_034700785.1 Rossiulus vilnensis
GGAAGAACCTGGGCAACATATATAATGGGTTATGAGAAAATTGATGGAAACGCCAGGTGATCATTATCCACCATGCCCCGACATGAAAGTGGCAAGCAAGTTGTAGTTTCCATTTACTTTGATGGGCAAGTGGTCCTAGTACTTTTATCTAGTCTGCATATTTAACTACCTACAAAGTTTATCTGAAGCCTTCACTCTTATTTAAGCTAAATCTTTAAGAAATTGAAGCACCTGCCCAAGAACCACGATTAAAAAGTACTTTCAAATTGCACCTTCTATCTATACCAGGTTGATGAGGATATGATTTCATAATACATGAATAAACACAGAAAAAAAAACAGTTTACACCTATTCGGTAATCCCTCATTCCATAAATGCAATGTGGAATAATATGTAGAAAGATTTTCATGTAACCCAAAACACCGCGAATGAACCTACGCGAATAACTTAATTCCCACAATCGTAACGCAACTTTGGAAAAGAAGGATGTTGACAAAATCAATACGCTACCACCATATTTTATCTCGGAACCTCTCTAAAATCAGATTGCGCGTCTATGTGCTTATTAAATTTAGCTCATGCCTGAGAGCCCTAAGCAAATAATTTCAATTTGTCAAAGTTGATTATTAGATGAGAAGTACATCTACAGCTACAAACCGTATCAAGGTTCATTGTGCAAAGAAGCCGTTGCTTATTCCATGAAATTTTTAATACTTCAATTTGTAAGGTGTCAATAAGTACACCGAACTTGTTAAACCATGTCGATAAAGTGTCCAACACTTTATAGCATAACATAAAAACGTGCAACATTTACTTATAGTAAAAAGAGAATTCTATTAGTGCAATGTTTAGAAATGCTCAAATTCGGTTAGCTCCTGTCACATAATGGCGGCTTGATGATACTGCACTTCAGCCTTTAAATATTAGACCTGGCCAGGCCAAACATGCCAAACATATGAGATTCAGAAAATGAAAATTATGGAAATTTTCATGGAATATAACAAGCCAAAACTAAATGCTCTAAATTCGGTCTATTATCAACAAAAATTCTACATATGATATGTATCAGAGAAATATTTGAATTTACCTACGTTAAATGATGGTTTAATGATACCATTGGGCATGTTGATATAAGCATGTACATAGCATATAACATAATTCAATCTACTTTCATTTACCTTGAAATGAAAGAGCTTTAAAGTTAGTGCATACTGGTAATTAAATTTCAAGAATAATTTAAAACCATTTAAAAACTTTCATCCATGCTGCACATTGTTATAAAAATTTAAAAATGAATTTCAAAAATTATTTTTCTAAGGGAAGATCTCTTCAGTTTATGATGTTAATACTTGGTAGGAAACTGAAGATTTAATTTGACAATGGAACAATTAGCGCACTCGAGGTTGACTACTACGTGTGAAACAAAGTTAATTTAGTGATTCTAATTGACATCTTTAAAAATATATGGAGTATAAATATATTTGCACGTAAGTGGCACAGGTGATACAACTTTGCAATTTTAATGAATGTCTGTACAAAAAAAATGTTTAATAGCTGATCAAAATTTATTCTCCAAAAATGACCATTTATAAAATGTGCTGCTTGAGTCGCAGTATTCATATACATGTAGTAAATTATAAAGGCGGCTATAGAAATCTTATGTTTGAAGTACGAAAAACCAGTCTAGGATTGAAGAGTTCAGGTGGGTTAGATTTTAATCAACAAAAAAAGGATAGAAACGGACGCGAACGGCAACAAACCTTACGGCACTAAACAAGCTAGTATTTATGAAAATAGTTATGCATAAAATAAAAATATAAGTAATCAATGTTATAGATGTAATTATGTGATGCATTCAGTAATTACATGAGTATATTAGTTTTAGTAAAAGTAAAAGACTAGCCCCTGCCCCATTGGGACACCATTAATCTGAATCGCAGCCAATACATTAAATATGTTCTCATGGATGGTGCATTGGGTAGACTTCACGAGCAGACTAAGATCACGATAGGGTTTCTTTTGGTCTTACAACCCATCACTCAACGTCTACATTCAAAGGTAATACAGAATTTTGAGTGACTGCTAGTTGGTGTAAGCCTATGCAACAACTTGAAGTTTTCTGATGTATTTGCAATTCTAATAAAACGTTGTATATTTCATGAAGTATTTTTTGAGCACACTTTACTTTTTTAAATTGCACGAAACATTCGAGAATGAATATTTTATACATGCATTTGTTCCATCATGTAAAAAGTTAAACCGATTTTTTTCTATTGTACGAATTCACCAGTAATGGCAGATAAGATAAATAATAAATGCGTTCTTTATACGGTATATCTGATAAATTTGAAAGACATAATCGCCATCGACGCCATGAGATAAAAGAAATTACATGTACATGCACATACCGTACAATTGTACATGTTCAAATCGCAATTTTACGCTGGGAAAGATGATTTTAAATTCTATAAATATTGCTATTTGAGATAAATCATACTATATATAATGGTGTCCAGATGATGTAAATGAATCATTCAGTTAAATGAATCCCGAAATTTTAAGTGTGATTTGTATATCACTTTAACTTTCTGCAACAAACCATTGCACATTTAGCAATGCATAAACATATGTATAGGCATTTGGCTTAAATGATTTCTGTTTTTATTCCAGCCCCGTTTCCATGTTCACGCGTGTGTGTCATATAGAAAACAAGACTGACAAAACGTGAGGCGGATGAAAATGCTGACAAGCTCAATTTCATTCAGCGTTTGAGTCATCCAAAGAAGTCAATCCCAACAGCCTTACAACTGTCAAAATCATGTGCATCTCAAAAGTAAATTTCATTCAAACCTAACAAAGCAGGCGAATAGTTCTATAATGGTGAACAACTCAGATCATGTAAACGTTTTGCGGCATCAAAGAAGAAATCTAAAATATAAAGGTCTTAGTCGACTATTACTTAATAATTGAACAACCCTGTTTACATGCAGAATTGATATGTGTTGCCATTAAGTCAGCTTCAAAACTTTGCAGACATTTTTATTTCTGAAGACCATCTCTGCAGGCATACTTTTGTCTTTTGTGTGACTAACAGTCATCCGTAGATGTGGTACTCATATGTACAAATTAAACGTTTCTTTGTAAAAATAGCTCACGAGATAAACATTTGCATTTATTGTTGCAAAGATCCAGAAACCTCCATTTGGGGAAAAGGACGACCATCGCAAGAGATAAAAGCGTGATTTTTTTCTTATTTATAGCATGGGAAAAAGCACCTTGGCGGAATTGGTTGCGTGCAAACGTCGATAATTAAATGAGCACCAAACTATCTCTGAATTATTGGATTTATAAAAGATATGACATCACTTTTGTGTTTCCTGGCAGGTTATCCAAGTTCTGGAATTGGCAATGCATTCAATTCAACAAGTTCGATACAGAGCTCCTACGAGCTCGTATATGGTATCTCTATAAGATTTTGATGACGACGTCATCATAGGTTTCAAGATGACTGATGTCTAAGATATAAAGTGCTCAACATATAAAGCAATTTTGACAAAGTTATTAAACTAGTTATTAAATTTTCAGTGTTTTTCTTTTAACGTTTCCAAAGCATTTTAAATAATTACATTCTTGTACTTCAAGCAATGTTTGGTGTAAAAAACGGTCGGCACGATTAAATGTTTAAACTTTTGTCAACAAAGGTTCTCATCGATAACCCTTCAAACTAGCTTTATGTCTGTTTTAAACTTTTTTCGAGTTTCTTTGAAATGCGTCTGTAAAATACCTAATGTTTGAGCCAGTGATATCATACACGTTTTATTTAATAATAAACGAGAACATTCTTCGGATGATGAGTCATTTATTCTTTACCAGTGGCATGAGATGGATAAAAGGAAATTTACATAAATCTGTAGCGTTTACACTTTTGTTGTGCCATTATCCTAAGATATCGTTTTAGGGAAGAAATACGTTTTCATATATTCCCAACAAAAACAGGCAATGCGTAAGTGATATGCAGATTGAATGCCTCAATGACCATCAGACGCAGCAATCTCCGAGAAATAAACCTGACCGAGTTGCATCTTTCCTCTCCATTTCGAGGTCTAGGTTATATGGTAATGCACCATATATAGAGAAAATGTTTTGCCCAACATTCATAACTGTTCCTCTCACAAACAGAACAAAGTTGCTTCGCAAGGCTGCCCTGTCAGAAAGAACCATGCAGGCATTTCTTCTGAAGCAAGTCACGCTGGGCATGAAAATGGCATTCATTTAAAATAAGAAAAAAAAACTGAAAATATTCAAATAAGGTAGAAAACCATGCAGTTGTAAAATACCTCCACACCGCTTTTCCAAAATGTTAAAATTTCCATTTTGCATTCACGAATGCTGCCATATGTACATTGGCAATGTCTCGCATATGCTGAAGAACGACAGGAATATTTTCACAGCATAGTACTATAACATCTATACATGTATACATGTATAGCAAAAAGGTGCACCAATAAATATTGTCAAACAACCTCTATAGCTTCCCGGGATTGTCTAATAAACACTATGAATAAGTAATTTAGTACTAGCATAATAAAATACATGCCAAAATAGTAATAATAAATAGCAGCATCAAAATCTCGAAAACTATTCTAAAATAACTCCAAAGATCTGAAATGCCTTTGGTCGTAGCATCCATATTACAGACAATATAACATAAGAAATGCCAAAATCGTATCAGCAGCAGCTTTCAAATAAGCCTGGAAAACATACTGCATAGATAGTATACATTGCACTCATTTCAATAACCTTACAACAAGAGGGAGTTCATTTCTGAAGCACAGATTAAATTGTGCATTCTGTCAAAGGCATGCCAACAACTGATCCATTCTTCCTTCCGGTAAGCAACAGAGCCCGTTGCAGACCAATAGCTAAAGAACGAAGTTCTTGTGCAGTTTGGAATCTCGATACTTTCATCTAGACAGATAAGGTAATCGAATTTTTTTCGGAAATGTGTTGGCAATTTTTAAAGCTGCATATACAGGCCAACAATTGAATTTCCCAGCCACAACACGTTCAGATATAACTCTTCCACGTCATTCAGCATCGCTTTGAAAAGAGGAAATCCTAGCACTTTCTTTTCTCCGTGCGTTTGGCCTCTATCTGCAATTATTGATTAGAAGAAAAAAAAGCTATTAAATTATACATTAAGCTTGGACACTCAAGAGGCTAGGCTCATGGTCTCTAAAGGTGAAGATACAAGCAGTATTCAAGACATCCCCAAGACGATAATTAAGATCGATCTCAAGATCTGTAGTGGTATATCAGGCCATGTATCTCCTTGAGCCCAGTACATGACCTTTACAGCTTCACTGCACGAACACAAAATCGACGTCAATCTCGGGCAGAAGAACGCCATTTCAAATCAATCCTTAGTGCCCAATGAACTGCATTAGCAAACTAAAAAATTGCCCTGTTTGAGGAAAGCACCTGACGTACGTTTTAAAAATCACCTACATAAAGCAGACAACCGCTAATACCGATCAGTGGCTATGGATGCCACCTGCTGATGAACATGCTCTACAATACCATTTACAGAGATGTTCAAGACCATAGATCATGTATTTATATATATGCTCACTACAACTATAATTTCACAGTGCATTCTGGGGCACGAGATAAGGTCCGCCCCAATCAAAGGAGACTTTCCAATGTTGTGTGCATCATTTATGAATTGGTGAACCTATTTAGCGTGCCAGTCTTTTTCTATACATGCATAATAAAAAAACTGCAGTACAATGAGCTTCCTTATGTCATGAGATGCCCTCAACCTGCGCATTTCTAACATATTAAATTGTTAGCAAACTTAATATCATGAACATTTTCGGGTGAAGCGCCATTAATCATTTAGTAATGATTTCCACAGCTAGGTGCATGTTCACACCCACACAATCAATATTACACGAGCAGCTCTTATGAAAACCTGCCCTGGTGATAGAAACGTATTAATCAATGGTCAGGTTAGGCCTGCAATCGAGAACAACCGTTGGACATGCAATGTTGCCATAAATGGGGCAAAATCACCAACACGTCAAGCTGCAGTCTATCATGTATAAATAGATATTACAGGCAACTAAATTTGCTTATAATTAACTGCGTCTCGTTTCGCCTATATTGCCAGGTCGTTAATTAATCCAAACATAAGAACCAATATCGACATCGCTATGACATCAATACCATAAAAATGAAAAAGGAAAAGATAGGTGCTAAATAAACGAGGTACATGTAGAATGCAAGTAAACACCTACCGATCAAAGGCAGAAAATTCTAACGTATTTAGGACTTAACACATACCAATTTAATTATTAATAATGCTGTACACATTTCAATCATATAATAATGATAAAAACCGAATGGTAAATCAGTTTTGACGAAATTTGATTTCGCTTTAAAAAGCTTTCAAAAATAGAAATGAATATTTCTTTAAATTTTTCAAATTATTTAAAATTATTTGGCCGGCCTAGGTAATGCTATTGAAAGTCGTATGAGAAAATGTCTACAACACCTAAGAAATTCAACAGGTAAGCAGTGTTTCAAAGTTTTAGCTACCAGTAAGTATGAACGGGTGCGCCAACATATGACGCCAAAGGTCAATGTCATTTTTTACAAAGACAACCTAACTTTTTAAATAGTTTCTTATTCTACACAAAAAATAAGTAACCTTTGTCTGAAAGGTTTTTCGATCCGTCTACTGTGCAACAAAATTCCTCACACTTTTTTTTGTTACTAGGGGGTCTCCGTTATTTTCTACATTTTAAAAATGTCTCATTAATTCATAAAGAAATTTAAATTTAATAAAAACATGACGACTCCAAAGCGGGTAATCCATGCAATGCAAACTTGTACTGTGCGTTGCATTTATTTAATTTATATAACAAAATCATATAGGCCATAGTGGGAAATAAGCAATATTTTAAGAAAAATTATGAGTAATTTTGTTGCATTGTGAGCATTCTTAATTGTTAAATATCTTTGGAAATAGTGGATACGATCAAAAACACATTTTGTGCAGAATACGAATCTGCAATCAAAAAGTTAGGCTATGAATCTGCAATCAAAAAGTTAGGCTATATTGACAAAGATGGTGTCGACCTTGAAATGACCTTAAATTAACTGCCCAATTGAAAATAAATTATGCCACTCTACATGTATTTCTCACTCCTACCCACAGTTTTTTTGTTAAATGTCTTTTTTTTATGTAATTTACATGTGTCGCATAAAAGGTCCCACACTGTATATCGCTCAACAGAGACAACTTAAGATTATTCAATTTTCGGTTTAAGATAAAATGTCCGGTTAATTTCAGAAAAAACAGCACATCGTGGAATCTCATAGATTTTCCAGAATTAATAGATTTGTCACTTCTCAACCAATGCTGCTCTAAAAGAAACCAAAAAAAAGATAAAATTCTT
The DNA here is from genome assembly GCA_034700785.1 of Rossiulus vilnensis. NCBI lineage: Eukaryota > Metazoa > Arthropoda > Diplopoda > Julida > Julidae > Rossiulus > Rossiulus vilnensis. The sequence goes on from JAQIXS010005678.1 coordinate 7,464, forward strand.
CTCCTGTAAATTGTTAGACGTGCCACTATTAAAATACGTGTGTGAAACGATAACAAATGCATTAAGAAAACTATATACGCCCATCTGCGCTAGATGAAAATTGTGTCACTCTTAAAAATGCAAGTTAGATTCACAAATAGGTTTTAGCTATAAGTATGGGAAGTTGCATTACGTTCTCAATACCATTTTTTTGGGGGGGGGGGGGAAGCCGCCACCAGCAAGTCGTTGCTTACAAGTGTGCTGTGTAGTTGGGCCGTGGCAATAAAAAATCAATAAAAACAAAATCTTGAAATTCCTCACATACGAAAGTTGACTTTTTTTGGGCTACTGTTAAATGGCTGACCAGAACGGAATTTTCAACTTCAGTATATTTATGGTACTTGTTGGCAAATATCACGTATACAAGATTTGTGGTAAGGAACTACTCTTAGGCAGATTTCTGTCGAAACCCACAGAAGCAAACAAACATCAATGCCTTTTTTGAAATTCTAAACACGAATCAACAACCGTGTGTTCAAAATGTTTGCGGGGTTAACAAGAGGAAATGAAAAGATGTTTGCTTTTGAAACTCAGCATTCAAGACAGATAAAAATCGTCCATAAGCAACACGAAATCAGGTAAAATTTTAAATGCAATCAGATATTTCAAGAGCAAGAAAAACGTATGACCAGCTAAATCATAAAAGCAAAAGTGGTCAAACAGAACACAGCGCCCTTTAAAATGAAGGTCTGCAGGCAGCCCTTCAGAGGATTCAACGAACATGAATTATTCAGTAAGAAATAAGTCATGAGTACGTGTTCATTGTTTAGAATTTAGAAATTTGCATGGCATGCTACCAATATAGCCTCTTAAAGCTTTTAACCCGGCAAAAGGCTTCAGTCTACTTTAATATTTGTAAAGAGTAAGTAAAATATTCTTCAATAATATGCCGAGCGTCTTCAACAAAAACACCCAATTATACTGTAAATTGAATCGTGAACAGATTGCACGTACCGTGAAAACATCTCTTAACGATTGTTTACCATGAGAAAATAAGTTGCAAACCACACAATGCGTGTAGAGCACTGAATGGCATGTTTGCAATTTATCTTATTAGTGGATATTATTTTTCTTAACAATTCTAACTGAAAATCACCTTCAAAAGATATAACCTGACTATACATGCAGTGCTGGCCTAAAAAACGGATCTACCAAAATCAATCGCAACAAACGTTAGGACATACTAGTTTCATGAAAACATCATCACAAAAAAAATCTTCTGGACGTTCAGTTTCTTCACAGCAATCAAACGTTAGATTGCGATAATAGAAAACTGAACAGTATCAGAAACGCAATATTGACCCATTATTATTCTTTTTTTCTAGTCCGGACCCTTATCCAGAGTGAATTGCATGAACAGGAGTGTGAAGATCAAATTCTGATGTCATGGAGACCTTATGATCATTCTTAAAATCCGAATAAAATTGTGGATTCTTGTGACAAATTTGGATGCGGTGTGTACATGGTTTCACGCGCAGGTTATTGAAAACGACGGCCACCTATTGCATTATTAAATCCAAGCCAATACTTGTACGAAATGTCCAAGGTTTACTACACTTGTATATGCTAAGTGGGAGGATTATTTCCTCAACTATAGTCAACCGCATATTCAATTTAATAAACTCAAGAATAAGCTTGGCTACCAAGAAAAATGCATCTTATTTTCTTCCCACCACATTGGAAACTTTTTCAACAAGATAAATATTGGGACACCAGTTATATATGCTGCAAGTACCAAACTGTAATATTCACAAAGCCCAGTTATCTTCACCGTTCCCTTCCAGCCAATAGCAGTCGAGAGAGAAATGTAATTTCCTGGAGCAACGAGGTACATTTGGAAGCGCAATTGATTTGCAAGCGCATGAAGAATTGGATACATATGCTAAACTGTACTCCAGAGAGGCGCTAAGCACTATAAGGTATGAGGAAATTCGACTAGATTTTAATGGGGAACAAAAGGTGAAAGTAGGCAAAAGATGGAGGGCACTTTTTTAGTCTTCAAATTTATATACAGCTATGTCAGATACGCCTAGCATGCTGCTTACAATTTGAAGTGCGGTCAACTAAGTGGATCATTAAACAGTAGTTGCATTGGCAAATTGGAAGATTTCGAAAGTAATTTTATGACATTACAATAATGGTCACTGATTAAAAAAGCGCAATAAGAAAAGAATAACAAGTCAGACAGTATTTCAAAGCTTTTCCAAAGCTATGCCAAGAAATCACATGCAAGGAATAGATCAGTGGGTACTAGTTAAATGTCCGCCTAAGGCTGAACTAAACCTAAAAAAATTATTCACACATCTTTCACTATATAGGGTCTGATAATTGTTTTTTATATCTTGAAAATGTCCCATTTATTTATTAAAAAATAAATCTGAAAAAGCAACTTAATGCGCCCTCGAGAAATTGGTACTTCCCTGCAATGCATTCCCCGAAGGAGGTTGCATACCGATTTTTTTCAAGTTTATTTAATTTTTTATGTAAATAAAAGGGGCGTTTAAAAATTATAAAATATAACGCAAACACTAGAGGACTGACAATTCTACACGGGAAAAATAAATTTAGTAATTATTATAAGTATTTGAAGCAAAAATGTGTGTGCAATTTGCTTGCATGATGGACATTATTTTGAGCCAGGCTTAAAGAAGAGTCCAAGTTTCAGAGTTGTCCGTTCCCTCCACTTGAAAATATACTCATGATTTCATAACTGCAATTAATATCACTGGGCGTGTCCGGTGTAATGAAAAACAACGTTTCTGTTCATTTGGTTGAAGGCAGAGAAATAAACTTGATTAAACTATGAGACTTTCAGAGATGCAATCTTCACCGATAAACTGGTGTTCAACAAGTTCAGTTTTTTCGCAAACGCAGATTACATAAACATATTTCCAACTCAATAGCCCAAACTATTCCACAACTATTTCTAAGAAACATGCCGTTTTTTCAGGTGTCCATGATTCTATTATGATGGATGATCATGCTTCTTTATGGAATAGATTTGCAATAGATAAAATTATTAGAACCCTAACTTGTAATTTTTCATCAATGTAACAAACAAAACTGCAAATTAATCGTATATCTTTCCACTGTTGTTGAGGCTCATAATATCGAATGTGTGGTATCGCAGAAAGGTAGGCGAAGAAACACATGACTTTTTGTCCAAAATTTCGTTTTGGGGTCACTTAGCTCAGTTGGTTATGGTGTATTTACAATGCATCCGAACATTTGACTCCTGAATCCGAATCACGGGCTCATTTTCCTGTGAAAGGCTTAACCTTGTCATCCCACGAAAAACACTGACCCAAATTAACGCCAACGCTTATCAATTAACACAGAAACGCCGCATGGGACATAGCCAACGACCTGAATTCCATTGCAACTCGAACGAGAAAGGCCCTTAGTCTATGTTCATTAGGTGGCTTTGGAATCCATAAATTAAAGCCTAACAAAACATTGGCACAAAGAATTATGGCGGTTGAACATTTGGATAAACATCACGTACAGTTTATCCAAATCCAAATGGGTGAAAGGACACCAGCCAAATGCGCTTTGAGCTTTTCACTATTGGGAGGCTGGCTTTAATTGAAGAGACGACCTAACAAACAAAATGTTCAGCCTAAAAGCAAGCCAACGGAAGCTGTCCACAACAGTCAGCAGTTGGCCGTCTTTAAATGCAGCCGCATTAGTGGAAAGGAAATGGCAAGTGGGTCAACAAGGTAGTGGCATTACGCTGGCCTATGCGCCAGAGATGACCGCTGAGGCCCTGGTTTTAATTAATTGCCGTGCGTTAGATTTTACGTGCCTCCAAATGAAAAATGCAAATTGAGGGAACAGCCGCGAGGAAATTCAATTAGTTTCTTGGAAACGAGGTTTTCGTTGCAATCGGGCATTTCGGTGCATGTCTCCAAGAATGCAGAAAAACTTCAGCCCTGTGCAATCACTCAGGGATCTTCACTGGATGAATGCCGGTTACTGATCTGACGAGAGGATATATTTCTCTTTACTCTTATTGGCAGACAGACCTCAGAGCGATTATCGACAAACGGTAGACGCAAGCAGTCAGATCCATATGGCGAAACGCCGTACTTTAACAGGTATTTCTGGCAAAGTGAATCTAATCCAATAATGCGCTGGAAGATTAGGAAACAGCCTCAAACAGAAACGGAAATTGAACAACTGTCACTGAACGTGTATTATGCAAAAGTTACCAGTCAACTATTAGCCAGATTTTCGGCATTAAAGTAGCATATTAGTCCCTACTCAACAAATCATCGAATATATTACGAAATTACATGGATGTTCTGCTATAATTATAACAAATGATAAAAAGAAAACTTTTGAAGACATTGTTTGTATTTTGAGAAATTTATATAATCTCTACACATTTTCAATCACGAGATTCATTAGGTTCAATAAAATAGGCAAAAAATTATATTAAATGTATCACTAATAGGCCACTAATTAGGCCTACCATAAAGATGAACATTGGGAAACATTATTAGATATTATACTATCACATTCTTAGAATGGAAAGGCAAGATACTCTAAGGGCCGGTTGCACCAACAGGGGTTACCCTTACCCAAGGGTTAACCCGGGGGTTAACCCAAACCCTCAGGTTAG
>JAQIXS010005679.1:0-12126 GCA_034700785.1 Rossiulus vilnensis
TGTTTTAATGAATCTAAACAAAATTGTAAAATCACAATGCTGCTGAAGTTAGCTCTCAAATGACAAATTCACTTTCAACCAGCAGAAAAATGTATCGACTTTTCAGTTGCTCATCCCTATGGAACAGGATGTTCAAGGTTTTACAGCATTAAACGGTGTGAAAAAAAGAGATTCTACATCGACTTAAATGTTTTCCATGTGCTCTTAAAACCCCATGTCTTTCACGTATTTGTGTTAGAAGATATCAAGTGTCATTATTCTTGGCCATATAGTGACACTTTAAGGCCGTAATGGAAAGCACAAAACAAAAAGGCCGTTGTAGCGAAACGTTTTATAAAGAGCGGCTGTATAGCGAGGTATGAATGCGTTATAAAACGATAGTTGTGATTATTTACGATTTTAAGTACATGTCAGTTTATCAAACGCGCCTGCGCAATTGCATCTGCATGAAATTTGAAATTGCAAATGCTCAAAATGTTAACTAATGATCAGTGTAGAACTGGTCGTTCATAAGGGTCCGAATTTTTTTACATAATTTCAGTATGTTCCGTTTATTTATAACAAATTAAATAAATTTGTAAACAAATTCGCAATGCTACGTCCCATAATATTTGTAAATTATAAAAATACCTCTGACCCTAGTGGACGACCACTTATTCATTTATTATAATAAATTAAGCAATTATTGAAAGCTTTTAAAGCTAAAATGCGTGGGCTATATTTTCGTTTTGGATGATTACGGCTTTAGCGTCATTTCAAGCTTTAAAAATCTGCTTTACATTATTTTTCATAAACGCATTAAATTCAAATTAATTAATGTACATGTATTTTCTTACGCAATAACGCTGGTAGAAGAGTAAGCCACGTAGTACTCAGTGCAGAATTAACTCCCGATGCATCTTTGTGGGTGCACGTCCATTCGCCAATGTCGTTTGCTTTAAACTGTGAAATTTCTATGCTGCAATCCGTCTTTGTACGATTTGATGTCTTTGAAGTAAATCTAAAGCGATTATTAATCGCAACTTCATTTCCATTGTGTTGCCAACTGCATTGCACTTCAACGTCAAATATGCACGTCAAACTGATTTTGTCACCCAACTGGGCAGATGCATTTTTAGGACTCTCAGCGATTGAAGGACGTTTGACTTCGACTGAAAACGACCCACAATACATTTATGAGTATTTTCGTAATCGGATAATTTCACGAGTTAATTCACTGTTAATATTTCTACAACCTGGAATCAGCTGCACTGATGTTGAACGAATCGCAATAGACGAAGAATCAGCGTAACTTTCACATTTCCACAATCCAATGTCAATTTCACTAAATGTGCTGATTTTAATGCTGCAATCCTTAGTTTCTCGTCCATTTTCGGTTTGTAGATAGCTGTAGCGACCTCTAATTTCTACTTGATGATTTCTCCGATACCAGGCACAATCAACGTTTTTGTTGAAATTGCAGTTTAGAATGATGGTCTCTTCTAATGGAGCGTATACAATGGAGGTATTGCCATCCGTTGTTATCACCTTTCCTAAAATATGTGCGATTATCATTAAAAAAATCGTCTAAAGGAAAAGGTTGTACGCGAGCGACTTAGCAAGCTTCATCTTGGTATGTGTAAAACGGTGTCTAAAAACGTACAAGAAAGTGACTTACAATTTTTCATTACTTTTCTTGAACTTTAAAACCTTTTCTTTTTTAAATTAGTAAAATGCTTAGGAGTCTAGTGGGTCGATACAAGGCCGGCAGAAGCAAGAAACTACCGGCGATTACCAAGGACAGTATAAGGAACTTAGTGATCTAACTGGTAGTTCCCCATATGTTGTGATGTAGAAGTAAACTTTACCTCTTCAGAATCGGGCTCGGAGGATTTATCTCTTGATAGAGGTACGAATTGAATCGGTTATAATAATTCACTCAAGCATTCAATGAAGTCAACGGACGTTTATTATTTTTTATTTAAGACGGTAAATAATAATACACAGGAAATGAACATCATTGTTAGGGGTAGACAACAGTGGAACTCCACAGAATAAGTATTTACTATCAAACGTTGATAGTCAGTTGAGCATCCAATTATATAGACCCAGGGAATGCCTTTTAGAACTTATAGTTTAAGTTTTATTAATCCGGTTGGATTATTCCCTCTTGGATCAGCTTGTCCTTTGTTAGGTTTTCCACCTTCAGATATCCCTTGAATCTAATAAGATTCCTTGTCTCTTATTAGATTCAGCATCGAGAAAGTGCAGTCCAGGGCAGAGCTTGTTCCAAGGTAAGCTGATGGTATTTTTCTTCCTACACCCTTATATACCTAGGTTTCCCAATGCTTCCTGGGATAATTGCACACGTTTCTTTCTATATTTCGAAACCCTATATTGATATAATTATTGCAACATTTGCACACATTCCTTCCTTTCCACCCCCCTTATTGCTACATCTCTTGCACGCTCAGTGACCTCAGACCTTGAGGCATGTTACAACAGGTGGGACAAAAGCATCGAACAACAATATAACCCACCGCCTAAACTTGCATGGCGCAAAACAAAATCTTATCTGAATAACATAAATATACCAACTCCTCACGCCAATCAGGTTGATACCCTCTACTGGTCTCGCCCTATTACTCCGAAGGAACTCCGAAAGGCCCAAATAAAGCTCCGCGATGGCAAAGCTTCAGGTTTAGATCATATACTCCCGGAAATGCTAAAAAATGCAACTGAAACTTTCTGTACAAATCTACTTGATATTTTGAACCATATATTAAAATCCCATGAATTCCCATATAAGTGGAAAAGAGTGAAAGTTATACCTATACTTAAGACTGGAGACGCTAATGACACATCCAATTACAGACCCATTTCTCTGGTCTCTGCTGCGGCCAAATTATATTTTATTATCATTGCGGAAAGAGTGATGGCCTGGGCGCTAACAAATAACATTTTACCAGAAGAGCAAACAGCCTTTTTAAAAAAACAAGGGCACTAACTACCACATCTTTACCTTAAATTCACTTATCAAAACAAACAACGCTAACCCAAAAAGAGCACTGTACATATTCCTAACTGATTTATCTAAAGCATTTGACTCTGTAAACCACAGCCTATTATGGATGAAATTAAAAGCTTTAGGGTTTCCACCTCACATCTTAATGAACATTTTCTCTCTCTATGCACAATTAACAGTAGAAATTCAGGCCAATGACGGAAATACTCGCCCACACAGAATACCTTCCGGGGTGCTACAGGGTGACCCCCTGAGCCCTCTTCTCGTCATCATTTTCCTTAGCAACTTAACAAACTACCTTTCAAAACATAAAGGAATGACCATTCTATGCAAAAAAATCACATTTCTCTGGTGTGCGGACGACGTTATATTACTAGCAACAACGCGAAGAGCTTTGTCATCTATAATCAACTGTTTTTCAAAATATCTCCAGCTAAACATGTTAACTTTAAATCTGAAAAAATATAAAGTATTAATATTTGCAAGAGGCACGAGAAGATCCACTAAAAACAGATTTTTTTGGAAGGAAAGGCGATTGAAGTGGTTAAACAATGGAAGTATCTGGGTGTTTATTTCTAGTGTAATGGCACATTCAGAAAACATATTGAAGGATTAAAAGTTGCGGTAAAGACTAAAACAAACATATTACTTAACCTATTTATTAGGAAAAAGCTAAATAACATACCGACTCACATTAAACTTATCAACTTCCTGCTAACCCCTAGTATCACCTACAACACCCCTTTTTGAAGCTGGAATCTCAAAGACCCGTTTGAAGGGATCCACGAGCAGTTCCTAAGGAAAACGTTTAACCTTGACAGGGCCACTCCTGGTTATATTATCAAAAAAGAATTTAATTTGACCCCAATACAAATGCTGATCATTAGACACACATTTAACTTCTGGATTAAGACATCAATTGAAAATAGTGGACCAACAATTACTGAAAAACTTTTTAGGCACTGGCTTAGTAAACCCCCAGATAAATATAACCCTCTCTCTAATTTTATATCGCTAGTAGCTGAAAATCTACCCAATTGCACAGCCCCAACCCTGCACACCCTGACCAAAACCCAAATTCTGGCTTTATCTCTAACAGTCATTAAATCAATTCATTACAAATATATCACCGAAATTTTAACACGCATTGACAATTCTACCCATTTCCCACTATACAGAGAAATTTCAAAACACCCTCTATCTGCGTGGGACTATTTCCATCCAAACATACCCTTTTCACTGACTACTACACCGTACTACATACCTCTACTTAACAGTCTTTTTGCACTAGACACTTCCGACTTATGCCCGCTATGCCTCACTTCCGTTCCGAACGGGTCCCACCTCTACTTCGGATGTTCAGCTCTACCTATCAGAAAAATTGCTGAAACCGTCCGCCGCAAATACCAACCTACCCAACTTGACAACTTTAAGGAACTGTTTACTAATCTTAATGAGTCACTCCTCTGGACAACGTACCGAATAGCACTAAATTTTGCTAAAGCTACCAATACTACAAACATTTAGTGTCGGTTTCAACCTCCCACTAACACTTACTGGAGCCCCTGTAAGGGCCAACTTAAGGTGTTCGGGAAACCTAGCTGGGCTCCAACTGTTACACTCATCCAGCCCAATTAACCTACGCATAATTACGTTACTTCTATCTCACATACTCACATCATTTTTATTTTAAATAGCATTTATTCCGCTTTTTAATTTAAGGTTATAACAAATAAAAACTTTAGCCAGAAGGGGTATTCCCCTTAGCGCTTAGTTCTTCTTCTTCTTCTTCTAGATAACGCTTAGGATTTATCTGACTTGTTGCAATTACCTTACTACTAAAACAAGAATCAAAGCACAAGGGGGGGGTATATGCCTTCTGGCCGAAGTTTTAATTGGTTTAAAAAAGAGAAAAACATAAATACAGTACTGAATGATGTGGGATTAAAAGTATGTGTTAAAATTAAGATACAAGATTAGATGTGAAAGTGAGTTGGAACCCAGCCCTTAACAGGACGCCTCAAGTTGGCCTGTATGGTGGTTCCAATGTTTGTTCAACATGGATCATGAAAATGAAATACGTAAAAAGATGAAAAATTAAATCGTAAAATCATTCAGAAATAAACGAACGATTTTAAGATTGGAGTATAATGTTTGTATTTAAATATAGGCTTAATTATTTTGCGTTCAGTTAAACCTTGTTGTGATTACCAGAGAAGGGACCAGATGAAATCTATCAACTTAAGTCAGGTGGTCAATGTGCAATGTATCAAACATTTTTAGTAAAAAATAGTGTACGTATCAGTTGAAATTGAAATTCAAAGCGATTCTATAATTTTAGGAATTAATATGAAAATATTTACATTTTTTATTTTTAAGTACATTTTTAACATTTGGTTTGCTACTTACGTGTAAGTTCGCAGGAAACGTTATTATATGAAGCATATCTAAAAGAAATAAAATTTGTTTATCAGTGAAACTTGTCAATCTAATGATTATGCAGTATTAAAACGAGCACTCAAAATATCAATTTAAAGAAAAATCAACAGTTGTATTAAGAGGAAAAACAATCGAATTAATTTGATTTGTTCAAAAAATTCTGTGGTTATTTTGTAAATTTAAACATTCTTATCCTGCTTGTGATTGGTTTTCTGTCTTATAAATAAATCATTAATTGAATTAAATGCAACACGTATTGATAGTACAGCAGTAAACCCAGAATTTTGTGCGTTTAGCACCTGATTTGCTAAAATTAAAGATGTAATTTTTAAATCCAAAACAATAATATAAGGACCATAATAATCCACGTTTTAAGCAGTATAAATTCATTTTCTTACCCTTCAATGCATTTTCCACAATCACTTGTAGTTCCCGTGCATTTGCCATCCAAATCATTCCTCCATTCTCTGTTCAATTGTTGTAAGCACGGATAACATCCGGTTATCGGAGGCATGGAGGCATAAGCAGCCGATAACGTCATCTAACACCAGATAAAAATATTTCAACTCCTATCATGGTAATTGATGAGAAAATCCTTCCACAATTTTTTTATTTGAAAACTTTTCAGTCGATTAAATTTGAACGTTTATGTTGTTGTTGTCGTGTTTTTTTCGAAAACAAATTAATTGTGAGTCCAACAAAATGAGTTGATCATCAACATTTTTTGATTTTCTAAACATGAAGTGGGCCTATTTCTAAAACATTTAAGCCTTTTCGAACATTTCCGCCTTTCATGGATCATTTAAACGAAAATTTAAACATATGTTGTAGAGAAATATAGGCTGAAATCATTCATTTCTAATTTGAAAAAAATTCGCCACCGTAACTCACTGCGTGATTTGAAATTAATTATTTTTAAATTTCGCAAACATCATTCCCATTAAAGACACTTCAAAAAGGAAAAAAATATCTAAAAAATTCTGAAAATAATGCCATAACACAGTGATGATGGGGTCACTAGGTCCATCAGGTTCATGTTTTATAACAGCTGATTACAAAAAGTCGCGATAAGTAATGGGAATGCCGTTTGCGAAATTATTGCAATTCGTTTGCATTGCGGGTCTGTGTACTGTATTACTGTATATGTAGTCATATCTTGGGAATCAAGATATATATTACGCAACAGATCGTTTATCTTGGATCGATTGCAAAAAGTGATTGTGTCAAAACAAACGCATTTGTGTTATTTTTTAAAGGCAGTAAAGTGTTTCACTTCTATATACGGTTGTAAAGTTTTCTGCATAAAAATAATATTTCTTAAGTGTAATAAATGCATGGTATAGAATTTTTTGCTATTACCAATTCTTTCCAATGATTTAACCAAATTAAAAACACAGACCCAAATCAATTTTTAATTTTAATAGTTTTTCAGTAAATAACTATCCACTGAGGAACCAAATGTTTTTTACAACAAATGCTGTGAATGATTACGTGTTTATTTTTTTAAATAAAGTTGTGTGCAAAATTAAGGTTCGTGAAAGTCAATATAACGGAAGCGAAACTTCAGCTATCTTATTATCTGAATTTCCATTCGTAATTAGTTGAAATATCAATTCATCGAACGGTGTACAGTATCTTGTATCTGGGTGCAAAAATGGTGGGTTATGATTGTAATAACATTAATTTATCAGATTATTTCCGATAGTTGTAAATAAATTTTATTTTAATATTCATAAATTGCTCAAAAAAAGAAACACTTTTTGTTCGAAACACTACTACAATGTATGATATTCCCCACTTTAATATTTGGTTGGATAACCACTATTTGAAATCACTGCTTTGAGTCTCTTATTCGTATTTTCAATTAATCGCTAGCATTTATTCACCGTAATATTCCACCAAGCCTCTTGTATATTTGCCAATAACTGATTTTAATTTGATGGTTTTTTAACGCTAATTTTTACTTTTATATCTTTCCATACATTTTTCTAGTGGATTAAGATCTGAGTTTTGTGCTGGCCAATCCAAAACTTTCATTCTTTAATCCTGGAACCATTTTTTTTACTGATTTTGCACAATGATTAGGATCTTTGTCCTGTATAAACATCTATGTAATGGACAAATTGTCATCGGCAAAAGGTTCCATGACATTTTCCAAGATAGTCTTTGTGTGTGTTTCATAAATCCATGTATCATGATGAGGCTGGAAAAGAGCTGCATGTAGGTTATGCATGCAGCTTATTATGCTTATTGTTTTTATATTGTGCGGAACACAATGCATAATGCATTAGCAATGAAATTGAGGAGCTAACCAAGTTAAATTTGTTATTCTCTATAAATAATGTTTGGTTGCATTTGATAGACTTAGATCAATTGTTTAATATTTAATATTCGTAATTGTTTATAAAGATCTTATTTTTAACTTTTAGTAACCTAGGTATTTAACCTCTATTACATTTTGTAATATCGTACATCTTTTCTTACAGTTATCCTTATTACAGTTTATATCATATATAAAAATATCCCATTTTTTACATGTTGTGGGGAGAATTTAACAAGCATAATGCGTTTTAGTTTGACTCATATGAACATCAATCACAACAAACCATCAGTTTATCATATCAAAGTATACTTGCAGTGTATTAATCATTTTCTCAAAATCACAATTAGCATCGATTAACACAATATCATTTGCAAACATACAAATATTAGATTCATTGATCACCTCCTTAACATCATTAACATAAATTAAAAACCATAACGGGCCCAAAACAAATCCCTGCGGTACGCCAAAGGTTTTAATAGTCATCTCACTTACGCATTCTCGGATTTTTGTCGCAATCTTTTTATTTGTAAGATAGCTTGATAATATATTTATAATTTTACCCCTTAAACCAACTTTTGCACTCTTTTTATTTAGAACAACATGATCAACCGTGTCAAAAGCTTTTTGTAAAAAAATCATCACAGTTCCAACGTATTTGCCTTCATTTATAGATGCATCGAAACGATATCATTTACTTCTTTCAATGCATCATTTGTGCCAACTTTTTTTGTAAACCCAAATTATTTATTTGTATTTAATGAATTACATTCCAAGAATTTAACAATGTTATTTAAAAAATATCTTTTGAGATAATCATTTATCACTTATGATTCTACAAATCATTATTGTGGTCCTGGTTTGCGAATCAAGCCGGAATGTGGACCCGTGAAACAAGTGGTAAGATAGTGAGCGATAAAACATGTTGATTAAATTCAATATCCTGCTTGATAGGTTTTTGCCCATTGATTCCTATAAATTATTGCCTTAAGTTTTGAATTAGAGAATTTTCGTACAAATACATGTCAATGTCAAAATAGGTGTATAATTTAGAAAGTTGGGTTTACATGTGTTCAGCATAGGTCATCCGTCAGGTTCTGAGTTATTTTTTGGAAGTTTAAATTGTGATGATTATTTATTAAAAAAATTAAGAAATTTGAAGAATGGCTTCTGCAAGGGCGGTTGTGTAATTTGTTTTCCAAATTTATGTAATTTTTGATAAGTAAATGTAACCCTGGTTCAAAAAGCTGACGATACCTGACCTTGTATGACCCAAATATGCCATACCTGACTATGTATGGCTGCATAAAGGCCATGTGTAAGATCATCTATGGCTATCTATTGATATTGTGGTTTATGGTGACTTTTTATGAAGCCATATTTGGCTGTATACGTGGCCACATATAGAAAATGTGGTATGTGACTTTAAAAAAAAGTTTATATAGAATTATAAACTATAGAAATGCGTAGTATATGGATTGAATTTTTATGGCCAAATATGCCAATATAGATACATGTAGTTTTGTGACTAATTTCGGATTTACCAATGTATGTAGTATGTGGATATGTACATGTATGGCTATATGCCTGTATATCCATATAACTACGTTGTGGCCAATTTAAGATTTATTTATGCATGGAAAAAGGCATATATGCCCATATATATTTTTTCTTCCTTGGGCATTTTGAAATTATGAACATAGCTCAGAGCCTTGAGAAGAGATAATAAGTATTTGAAGCAAAAAAGTCCAGGTGAGCATCTTTTTCGGTCAGCCTTACAACAAACATTCATGTATTTCTGCGCATCTTTTGTCTACATGTAATTGCAAATATTCAGTGTAATAAAGTATGTGCACTCTAAATTCTTAAAACATCAAATAGCATTTTTAGTGCTGATTTATTAACTTAAATAAACATATTTGAGAGAAATCTGGCATCTTTTCCGTTTTCTATCTTACTTTATGTAAGATTTCATAAGTATAATTTATATTATATAAATATTTAAGTATATATTCCATGTTAAGAGAATTTGTTGAAATATATTTTATTAAATTTCTAATCTGCAATCGTTAATTAATAAAGCAAACTTATTTTTCTTATATAAAAACGAAGAATTAGTGAATGCATCTTACATTTTATAAACATTTACTAATTTGCTATTTTGGGTAGTCCGTAAGAGATAAGCATTCAGGTGTGGTTCATGAATGAAACATAACAAAAACGTATCACGTTTGCATGCAAACATTTCTTAAATTGCAGCAAATTGTGGAAGTTCATTATTTGCATTGATAATTGGTGATATAATGCAGCATGGCCTGTAAAGTACTCTATTTATACAAATTTCAGAACATGTTGTCACAGTAGGTGATTTAAGTTCCCAATGTCCATTAATAACTTGACTTAGCACAAGATGCACAGTGTTATTTGTTTGATCTATTGCTGGCCACTACAATGGATTATTGGGGTGACTTTAGACATAAAAAAAATGTTACCTTATGGTGACATTTTGCATATTGGCAGTGGTCCAAATTGTTTAAACTGTGTTTACGAATGTCGGTATGTTGGAATGTGAGTGAATTTGGATGATTTGATAAGGGATTATGCAAATTTATAGGAATTTAATTATTGCCCTGAGATGAATTGAATTCCGAGAACAGGAGAACAGAAAGGAGAACAGAGGGAAAGCTTTGGATCCTTGGCCAAGGATGGTCTCTCTTGGGGATATGTGACGGATTTTGCCATTGTGATGATACTGTATGTGAGTTGAAATCTATTTGTATTAACTTAGCATAGTTTCAAAGGGACCTGATTATATCTTTTGAAACTTAGACGGATTATTTGTACCTTACATTATTGAATTGTCTTGTTTTGGAGACATAATTTTAATCAGATTTATATTTACATGTTTTAATTATATACTCTCATTAATGACTTGTAGTTTCATTGATTTTATGTCAATTATGGTGAACTCATTACGAAATACTCTGGTTACAGACTTATGTTAAAGGTTGACACGATGTTATGATTCTATAATAAACCGGGAGCGTTAACTAGAGTCGATTGTTGATGCTTCTTAGCTGGGTGACGAGCTAAGGGTGCTAATCCGGTTCCTAAAGGGAACATTGGGTCACAAGCTTAGGGGCCCCCTAAACGGCCAAATTTCTGTTTTAAGGGGGTCATTAGGGCAGCCTGGCGTGACAAATACACATGGTAAATTAGGTACTGGTATCCATGTCACTTGTCTCTTTACATGGAGACATCAGTGTACCACCTTCTACAAAATCCGTACAAAAATCCTCAGGTGGATTTTGTCAATGACCGATAAAAGTTGGGCCCCCAAGTGGTCTGTGCCCACCTTGATCCTGAAACCTGCTCGAAAATAGTCAATAATTTCATGTTCCTTGGGTGGCCCGGGGGTTGAGGACCACTGTTGCACGGAACACAATGCATAATGCATTAGTAATAAAATTAAGGAGCTTACCAAGTTAAATTTGTTAATCTCTATTAATAATGTTTGGTTGCATTTGATAGGCTTAGATCATCAGATTATTTCGCTAACCAAGTGCAGTACTCCAAAAAGGTATATGTACAATTGAATAAGTGGGCACGATTAATCAATTGTTGGAAATGCACAGTTCAATTCTATGTATTCAGTGCCTGAATCATATGCACACCAAATGTATTTACAAAATACAGAAGTGTATTAAAACTTGGTAGAATCCTGCATATTTTCTGATCATCAGATCTTGAAACCTATTTTACCTATACATGTATTTTGTGAGACATGTTTTTAGTCACCCTTGACCTTGATAGCCGCATTCCAGGTGGGATTAGCTACCCCGCCTCGGATAGTTTGGTTGTTTGGGTGACCCTGGCCGTGAGTAGCGCTGCAGAGCTGCTCCATGGTCATGGTCACTAACATTCTTCATCCTTTGTCTCCTTCACATTCTACATTCCACATTCTACTAACATTTCTTCCCATCATGCCCTGTTCAGCCAATATAAGGAACAGCACCCTGTTTGTGGGGGTCATTAGGTGCTTGATCACCAGCCCGAGATGAACGGGGTCTGGCCGCCTGCGTCTTTCTCAGCCTGCTCATCCATCTGCCAACCAGCCTGGGGAACCAGTTCTTTTTTTCCCCTTCATTCCTCTTACGACTAATTTGCAGCTTCTGCATGGTGTGGAAGCTGAGAGTTGCACTGACTTACTGAGGTTGCTGGTTCTTGTCCTACCTGGCAAACTTGAGAGCAATTGGCAACTGGCTAGTGTCGCTTTCCACTGGCCTGGAAGAGAAATTCTGGACATTGTTGCTGCCAACATCGGCTTGCAAAGCTGATCCTGCTGCTGAGTTGGGTCCAT
>JAQIXS010005680.1:0-12124 GCA_034700785.1 Rossiulus vilnensis
GTAAAGCCAAGCACAACTCTACCTGCTTTTCTAATTTATTTCCTTCCCTAGTTGATAGTGTCGAATTACGTACGGCAACATCTATTTAAGATGGGAATTATAATTTCCTTCATGCGCGTTATCATTAAAGTTTCTTTATGAAGATTGGCGGCCGCCTAATATGCAATTTCACTCAATGAAATTGCGTTTTGAAACACCGACGTCGCTGTCACCGCCCCTCCCTCAGTCCATCCATTGTTTTACCTCGAGGGCAAAAACTAACTCAATAGAGTGCACCGGCAATTTTGCCGTGAAAAACATAGCATAACAACTGAAAGTTAACTACAAATACTCGATTTTTTTTATACTGGTACACGTACATACACTGTAGATACATAATTCTTAAAAATTATGAAGTTAATACCTGAGGTCAACTGCTCCTTTAGTAGATTGTTCAAAAATGCTTCACAATCGTTATGATCTTTTATATTATAATAAATCATGTTTAAACATCTAAACAAATTATGGCAGCAAAATAGAGAAATGTTTGCACATCACGGTGTCATAGTCGGTGATTTCATGAAACAAGTATTAAATGATTTTGGAATGCCTCGCTCACAGTTTCGAGACTTTTGCTCCACACGACAATAGGCGTATCTACAGTATGTTTCATAAAAAAAAAATTTCGATGCAATTACATTTTTAGCTCTCTCCATTTCCTTTCTTTTCCCTAAAAGGTTTACTTTTTATGATTTCATTAAATTAATTATCATTGACATTGATTGATCTGTTCTTCAGAAAGACCCGTTACTTAGCAAGAAAGATGTGAATCACTTCAAGAGTGATGTCTTGATAATTGACGATTAAAATAAATGTTTTTATGCACTTTTTGTTTTCAGCTGCATTATAAACCTAAATTTAAAACTATCCCCTTAAGGTGTGCATGCAATTTTTGTCTAGCAGCTTTTACTTCCCACGACTCACCAAATGCAATTTGGGCTCTTGATCGTCCGTTTCGCACCTCTTCCTATCAATGGACAATTCATTGGCGCGATTATCGTTTCGCTTCCAAGGAATATTTTTCAGATGTAAACGTAAGCCTCCGGACCCGGCCACGATTGATTGTAAAGATCCGCTATTTCGTCCTGTTTTAGCTTTTGAAGAAAGAGCGATTGAATCGAAATGAGACTAGTCCAGAAAGTTTGGCCGTCGAAATGAGCCGCGCTATGAGTAATTTGTCACACTGTCCCTTCGCGAGCACTCGGCATTTTAGTGTTCTTACAATAAGATTCCAAACACATCTCCAGAGACCACAAAATAGATAACGATTGCAAACAGACCCTTTTTTCTTATCATTGGATACCTATTCATGAAGGAGTTGGGTTGCCTCCGTTAGCGAGGATATAGATCACTCTTTGAAACTATCCAATTCCAATGCGAGTACGATTGATGGCGTTGCCAGGGCAGAAAAACGAAGCGGTGTACACCCGCGCATTAAAATCAGAGGCTATCATTTCAACTGTTTAGAATTTTTTATAGGCTGGCGGATAACTTATGAAGCCACGTAATCTTTCTCGGGTCTTTAACCTTGCTGCAACTTCCTCTATATATTTGCCATCCAAATGTTGCAATTTCGAATTTTGATAACATCCACGCATAACCAAACGTACCTAAGTATTGTACAAAACGCTCTCTAATAACCATGGCGATATAAAAATAAAATATCGTGGGGAAAATTAAACTGTAAGCCTTTATTGTTTTCTGAAGAAAATGTGAAAATACTAATGTGAGTGTAAAGTAGTAAAATACTGTACACATTCAATCTGGCGTTTATAATAAATTTACAGACAATGCTTATTTGAGGAAATTAGGTAATAGACACTTGAATAACGATTTAATTCAGCTACGTGTGATTGTTAGGGTTTATTTTCGTGGGTTTAGAAATTCACTCGATGCTTTAGTTCGATACTTCACAGCTTGGCGATTATTTCATGAGTTTGATGGAATTTTGTCCAATGTGATTTAATTATTGAGCAGGGAGCATCATCGGGAAATTGATTGAAAAACAAGAACTTCTAATACTTGCATATCAGAAGTACATGCATGAGTCCAATATTTAAAAAACCAAGGCTCATGTTTGAACCCAGTTAATCTCCTCGCTGCCGCTACTGCAATAAGATCAGTGCGTAGATAGTTCATCAACTCAATTAATAAGTTGCATTCAGATAGGAAAGTCGTGTAGCGATATCCTGATTTCTCTTCCCTGATAATGCAAAGATTTGGCTGCTTTTGAAAAAGATAGTTCAATATTTAATGTTTTAGTGTGCAGAATGAAAATTCCTCATCATTGATCAAAGTAAATGTTTGTTTGGTTTTGCGTTGAAATAGCGTCGTTGAGGCGCCCTCGCCTCAAAATGTCTGTTTAATTAAAGAGATTACCTAGAATTTTAATTGAAATATCGTTTTTCCGCCGTTGATGCTCGTGCTTAAAAATGCTATTAAGCGTTGTAATTAAATTCTGATCTGCGAAAGGAATGTGCGATGAGTTGAAACTGCATGAAACCTAAATCGATTGCGTTTAGGAATAATGGATTAGTTGAAACTGAGAATGAGAATACTTAAGGGAGCACTAAGATACACTCTTAAATTAGTTTAATTTGCAATGACAGATTTTGGAAATCTAAATCGTGGAATTTTTTAGAAATGAAACGGGGATAATAGTAATTGCTTATTTCGAAAATGTACTTTATATATACAGTGAAACCTGGCTAGAGTGACCACCCAACGGACTGGACAAAATCGATCACCTTAACCAGGTGATCAATTTAACGGAAAAAATTTAAAATATTTTTAACTTTTTTTAATTTCGTAGAATTCCCATCAGTTTCTTTTCAAAATTACATGTACGTTTATTTATTAACTATTTATTTAAAAAATGATTTAAAAAATGATATTGTAAATTTTAATCAGTAAAGAAAACACCAGCAATATGGTGCAATGCTAAATTTACTAAAATTTTATTTGAAAATACAGTACATGAATGGAAATTACATTCTGAAAATAGTTTACAAAATTGTCGATTCAATTCACAACCTATTATGGTTACTCATATGCACTTCAAGGGATATTTCCGTATATGCGCATTTCCCTAACTAACGTGCATTCGGGGTCAAGATGCATTTCCTAAACTAAATACCCGTACGTAGTGTATTTATGCACAAAACCCTTTTATCGGTCAATATACGAAGAGTTGCTATAGTGCTTATTAGTTCGGTCAATATAGCGAACAAAGTTAACATTAGCAGTATACTGTATACATTTGTAAGGGACCCTAAAGAATCGGTCAATGTAAGTAGGAAGTCCAAGTAGCAAGTTGATCTGCATATATTATTGCACGGATTTCGCTTTGAACAACGAACATAAAACAGTCAGTGTTAAACAAATATTGTAGTTTGCATACATGTACATGAAAGTTGAAATTGGGCTTAATGGTATTATATATTAAATAGTTTTGATATAGAAACGCTTAAGCGGTATTAGGCGTTTGTTGTCTTTCTAAAACAATTTTTTTAAAGAAATTTGATAATTCAAGATACCAGTTTTGTCTTTCTAGAAAGGATATATTGGCCGTTTACGGTACATGTATTTTTGGGACATACTGTAGTGGTTCAAAAATATATATCCACTACAGAATATTTTTTGCTTGCCTTTACAAACTTTAACATAATCCATGTTCAAAATGCATAGTTATTGGCGAATTGGCGATTCTGGCGATTCCATCGTTGCAATACCAGTATACTGAATACTGTATATCTTACGAATTCATAATGATTCAATGAATAAAGTGTATGTTGTAAGATTTTTTTCATGCTAAAGAAGCTAATTCCGTTTCACACTTTCTTAAATTGGAACCTAAACTGGGGTCTTCAGAGAAGTTCTTCTCAACCTTACTTCTTTGAGGTATTCATCCTACCGGTGGATCTGAAAATTTAATGTAGGGTCCATAATCATTATTAAAATGGTTTCTTGGAAAATCCTTGCAAGTTTCCTGCTGTCTGCATAATTTACGCTCTACTAATGCACCTAATACCAAAGGTTATAACTTTTCAGCCTTTCAGACCTTTCAAGCTGCCACTTTTTCTGCCGTGTTTTGGATTATTACGTCGAGAAATTAGCTTTGGCTCGCTCTTCCCATTATTGCGCTTGGTGATTACCTCGGCTACTCTGGCGTGGAATTTTTGCCTCTGGAGATTATTCTTTAAACATTATAATCGAGCTAATGCATTATATAGTCTTATGGGCTGGCCTGCACTTACATTGTTGCACACAATTGCTGCCCCAGCCTCCCTGAGCTCTTCCCACCTTAGAAACTAATTCCACCCAAACGATGATATTGTTAACACTTCAGCTGATAGCATTTAATGCCCTTTGGGTACTATCGTCATCATAGAAAACGAGAAACAGAAGGCTCTCTCAATTTCTGCCCAAATTATTATTCTAATAATGCATCTTTTCTGTTCTCTGCCCAAAATGACTGTTTAATCTTCATATTGCAATTTTTCCAAGACAGAAGCAAGTATTTTATTAATGTTGGATATAACATGATTTGCGCTTGCGTTTGAAAATACCAAGAATAACACATGCACTGCTGAGTATAATGTATATATTGTATCAATTTGTATGCAAAATAAAAAAATTATGTTCTACTAATGCATGATAGTTCCGATCATAAGAATTAAAAGACTGATTCTATTAGATAAAGGGAACTTTTTAATACATGTATAAAATCAAGCCTATATATCAAAGTTCTGATTTAAACATTGAGTATGCTACATATACATGTACTCTGATATATCGTTACCATTCAAACAGTTAGGCCTATAATTGGAAAATCGTCTCCAAACATTTAAGAATTATTCTTGCAGTTAATGGTCTGAACGGTATGAAATACGATAGCAACAAATTATGAGTTTATAAACATTCTATTTATTGATATTAAAGTAAAGAAAAAATTGATAAACTCTAGAATTTTTGTAAATCTAATGAGTTTTTGTGTTAACTTTGGTCATGCCTGCATTTATTCTCGGATAATTCAAGGGCTAGCAACGAAGGTATTTTTCACTTAGCTATATAAGAATGGAAAATGTAATTGCGTAATTGAGGATGCAAGATGATGCGAGGTGAAGTGAATGAAAATATTGTTTCTATAAGAGAGATGAGCTTGGAAGGTAGGACCGAATTTTATCAAGCTCTCAATTTTATCATGCATTTTTCTTCTTCGCCTTCTTTGCGGTGACTTTTTATAGACTTATAACCAAATAAAACTTTGCTCATCAGTTAGCATCGATTTTTTGTGCGTTTCTCTCTGCTACCTCCCGAGAGAAATCCTAATAATTAAGAAAAGTTAACAAAAAATAAATGGCTTTCATTTACCTCTGAATACGCATATGCATGTACATATGCTTGTAGAGACAATAAACAATATAGCCTTCATCAAATTACATTGGACATTTCTTATGTGCGAGCCTTTCTAAATGCTTTTACGCTCATATTATATGTGGAGAAGTAGTAGGTTCAAGCGTGCCATAAACCAAAAGTGTGTATTGTCACGTATCTATAGGGAAAATACTTTTCATGTTTAACAAATTTGCAGCGTTAGCACAGGCCGTAATAAAACAAAATACGTGTTTCAGCTCTGCGAGCCATTTCAGTGGCTTTTTTATGATTATACTTGAATTATTAAACATGCTCACAGTTTGAATAGCCTGGAATTTACGGATCGGATAGACGATATGTTATCATCATCTTTGTTGTTTTTTGTGTGCACTATTCATGTCGGTGTATTCTGCTAGACACGTTAGCGTCTGCAAGTTTGTTTTTATTAAATCGTTTATTCTGCTATGAAATCATTATACTATTCTGCGGAGATGAGCTCGATATAAGTTGGAAGCAATATGATGACAGCGTAGTAAAATTATAAAAGAAAATATATTTTCATATGCGTGAAACATTTATAGACCGAAATTATAGCCGGACAAACTCAAAAACCTGTTAATATTTGCTCTTTAAACAGCATGGTAAGTCGTAAAAAAACAAACTTGCCTATTGACAAACCCTATTGCATCGGATGCAACTCGACTATGCATAAAAATTGTATTCTCGATACTTTAACTTTCAATTAATGATCTTGACAGCCCCTATTTCGATTGATTCAGTCCACTGCTGTTTAGAATTGCTTTAAATTCGGACACATGTGTGATACATGATTTCAAATTGATTACAAATGAAATGCATAACATGATAAAATAAAAGCTGTTCTAGGCAGCCAGTATTATACCGGCATGTGTTTATAAGGTAGTCATTTTGATATTTAGTACTTTCCAAAGACTTTTTTGAACTGTTTTTATGCAGTTTTTCATTGAATTGGGTGCATTTTCTTTCCGCTTCGACGTACCAAAGAGAATAAAAAAAACATTCATTGTCTGAGCCTGTCACCGTAACAAGTGATGGGGAATCCTGAGGGAATGCTCAGCCAAATAAACCTTTTAACACATTTCGTTTCATGGAGAAAGTAAGGTTCAGCCATAGTGGGTAATGTTCTGAGAAAAATAGCTCCACTCTCGATTTTTTCTAGCAATTTGCTCTTAAATCTAAAGTCTGTTTTCCCTTTCTTGAAATTATTGGAAGCGCACGTGAATGGAGGCCAAAAATACAAAGAGAAAAATCGTGTTATGCAGGGTTCAGAAGTGAATAGGCACATGCTCAAGCGTGAGCTTTGCCTTTGTTTCCTTTATCGCCTCCTCCTGCGAGTATTTAACAAAATCATGTAAATCTGAAAAGATATTAATCAGTCATGACGAGGTGTTTTTAAGCCAAAGTTTAAAATATCGCCTGCTATTCCTCGGAGAAAAGCGAAAATCTACGAATTACTTTTAAATGCTCTTATCCACGATTTTACCATTCATCTGGAAATCTCCGAGGAATGCATCTCTTGCTCGTTCTGCCGACTGCGGAGTGCAGGATATGTCTTCAGGCAATGCTGAAATGTCTAGTAATTTGTTGGATTTTCGGAAAACCTTTATTTACACTCGTAATAGGCCCGAACGACGGATTCAGTTGCATTAAATTCTCCTGAGACGAGCGAGAGGGATCATATCATTTTTAATTATTTTAAGTAGACACTACTTTGGGTTAAGTGTACTGTTCTTAGCGAATTTAAGTAATTCCAGTTTTTTAAATAAATAGGTGCAAAAATACACACCTCTCCTAATTGTCTGGTAGTTTGCATGGGAATGTTTTTATCATTTTATTTAATCTAATTTTCGATGTTCTTGCGAGTGGTTCCGAAGTAGCCTATTCATTCTGTTTTTCGCTTAAAGTGAAAGTCAGTTTCAATTAACTTTAAAATGTGCAGCAACGTCAGTTATCATTACGTTAAATATTATTGCGTTTTGAAAGATGCGAAAGATTTGAAACCTTCATGGAGACTTTTTGTTTTCATTAAAAAAAAACGAACATGGACATCCCTTTCTTCATTATTTAGTTGTGTTCGCTGTGATGAATTATTGCACAAGCTGTAATTATTTCTTCAAACTGGTTGATTTTAATTATCACTGAGCATCAACTCTGCTTGAGGGATTATATGTGGGATTCGGAAGTTCGCTTTTCGCTTATGATTGATGAAGATGACTGCTCGCCGTCCTCCTCCCATATGCTTCCTTTAACCACGTTCAAATTAATATGATTAATATGTGTCATTTATCCGCTATCATTAATAATATGTTTCGGTTTGTGAAATAATTGTTATGGATTCATTATTTCAATTTCGAAAATTGCGGTTAATGCAATTTTCAAATTCTACGTTGAGGTGTCCTAGTGCAGTGCGATGGCATATCAAAGGAGTAATGCGGCACCATATTGCATTAATTATGTGAAATGGGTTGCCGAATGCAACAATTAAACATGCTCTCACATCCATCTTTTCTGGATTGCGCCGTTAAGTAGAAGAAAAGATTCGAGGATTGCACACTTGAAATACATATGTAAACGGAGGAAACGTTGAGCGATTTCAAAACACTGTTTCTATAAGAATTTCATGTAAAGTGATCTACAGGGTGCTACGTTTTCTCACTTGCTCCATATACCGTATTTAAAGAAGAAAAGCGGTGAAAGTTATTGTTTTCCTTTAAGTAATCCTTATAGTCCTTATAGTAACATTACATTAAATCTCGCAATGGCATGTCATTTGTGCACCTAAATATCGCTGAAAGATTAATTTATGCTCTTAATAATTTAATATCTAAATCAAAAATGATTCTCGATTATTCATATTAAAATGATATACATTATTGATATTTTGATAGCGATAAGGAAGAAATTTAGTGTCTCTCTGAAATGGAATTTCTTTAGTGTTACAACATTGACATTACAGTGTATTTTATAAATTTACTGTAATATTTTTGAAACCATTTTACAAAATAATCTTAAGATTCACTCCTTATATACATGAATGCTTCATTGCATCTTATTTAGAACTACTCTAATGTACATGTAGATGTCAAATATTTACTTTGGCTTGTTAAATTTCCTGAAAAGCTACGCACTACATTTTCTGATCTGTTGCGAAGCTAGCTGTTCACGGTCGCCGAATTTCCTTTGTTTGAATTGGTTTTCATCTCTCTGGCCATCAATTTTTCATGGAAGCCTTTATGCACTTTTGCAAATGACATGTCTCTTATTATCTGATATGTTATTGGATTTTCAATCCTTGTATATACCAGTCGCTTGGCAAATACATTTGTTGGGAAAAATCCTATCCATATCATGGTCAGAATCGAAACAATAATAAGCGAACGGATAAAATTGGGTTGAGCTTTGCTAAGCTTCTTTGTATTCCAACGAGATAAGAGCGGGCCAGAAGAGATTTTTGCTTTCGATCGCTGTGTAGTTTAACCTTTGCCAAATCAATGATTATGACATCAGATTAAATTAGAAAGGCTTGTCCTATCAGTTATCACTCATTCGTGGCCCTTGTTCATCTGACTTCATTGCTGATGATGCTCAAACCATCACATTTCTGCCGCTGTTCAAGGTGGCCTGATCAATACGACATGGAAATGGGCATGGCTCTGGGCAAGCTGCTTGTCCATCAACCGTACAGATTCGCAGTTAATGGCAATTTAGGTGGAAAAAGCCATTGATGAAGATAATCCAAAAAAAATTGAATTTAGGAACCAAGGCAACAGCCAATAGAAAACCGAAAACATTTGATCTGTTATAAATATTATTTTCTCTACCCTTTGGGCATCTGATGTAGGCTACACTACGTGTATAAATAGGAAGTTTCTAATGAGCGAGATTAAATACGTTAGCTAACCTTTTGATGCCCTAAATTATTTTTATTTTTACACAATAACCATTAATAGTTAACATCAAAGATTGACTATCGAGTTTAGTTTTCCGCATTTGGTTATCAAGAAACCATTCAGCAAAAAATGAGATGGCTCGTTGTCAGTTATACCCAGGATAGTTCTTTTCTACAAACAAAGTATATTGCAAAATCTTAACGTATTCATGTATGTGTACGATTGAAATTTCTCGATGGAAATTTCACTATGATTATTGGAAGCGAAACGTTTGATGTAACAAAATTATATGCTCGGTATTATTTAACTTTATTTCGTCAAGTTAACCACATCTAGAGATTCGTTAGGTTTCTTAATTGTCACGTTTATTGCAAATGTTTGATTGTGCAAATAACATTTTTATACGACAATTGTCGTCACATAGCCATAGCCCATATTCGTAACTCAGTTTTTCAAAATTTTCGCCTACGGCGTTCCTATTAATAAAGGCAAATATTTATACAACGTTGAGGCTAAAATCCCGGATTCGAAACTAAAATTTGAAACATTTCCCCTTACGGCGTTCCTTTTATTCGGGAACTTTCTCAGAATTTTGTTGTATTAAGTTGCAGGCTAAAATCCTGTATTCATGATTCAATTTTTC
Source organism: Rossiulus vilnensis (assembly GCA_034700785.1). Taxonomy (NCBI): domain Eukaryota; kingdom Metazoa; phylum Arthropoda; class Diplopoda; order Julida; family Julidae; genus Rossiulus; species Rossiulus vilnensis. The sequence goes on from JAQIXS010005680.1 coordinate 9,988, forward strand.
AGAAGGTTTGCCTACGGCGTCCATAAAAAAGCCTAAAAATGAAGTTGGTGCATCCCCCCCCCCAAAAAAAAACCTAGGTCCAGGGTGCGCCACTGATACATATGCAAAAATATATTTTCCTACAAATAATCTAACATGCTCCAAAAATAACTCTTCAATTTCCAGCAATAATTAATACTATACTCTTCACTGTGTTTTAATGGTATAAAATGTTGCTTGATTTAATAACATCTATATTGACAGACATTCGGTAAGTAGAAAGAAACGATCCTATCATTTAATAAGAAAGAACATTTATATCTGACGACGATCTTGTTCCTGTAATCTATAGTTTCTGTCCTGCAATATATCCCACTGTCCTTCTTGATAACATAGGGTTTGCCTAGCTTTTAAGAAAATCAAAATGAAGCTACGAGGAAAGGACGTTGTCCGCTTTAATCTCTATCTTACGCTTGTCTTCACGGCAGTGCTCAACCATAGCAACCATATATACAAGTATATAGTTCCACTTTGCTATTTCAATCACGATTATTGAGCTTGTGTTGCAATAAATCTTTCATTTTCCGTTCACTTGTTATGATGTTTTGAGAGTGAACAACAGGTTTACAAGATTTAAGATTTACTGGTTTGTTTTGATGAAATTGCGAGTAAATATTAAAATTACAATAGGTTTTGTATTTCTGAGCCAGTGAGCCAGATATTTTAAACTAATTTCCTTAATAATCCAACCAGTTGATTGCATCCCTGACATTCAAATAAATGGTTGTTGTAACACGGTTGGTTCGTAAATGTCTTCACATTGCTACTCAGCTAATTGCAGAGCTAAACTCCCTTGAACTTGGTCGTTAAACAGCTTATTGTAACTTTGGTAAAACATGTTGAATGCTTAGCAACCAACAGCGAAAGTAGCTGCACTTTGTTCTGCTAGTGCTTTCTGTCAATAGGTACCCAGTAATGGGGACTTTGGCCTTTCTAATCTTTGAGTTACTTTTGCATGATTGTTCGCTTTGCTTAACTCGTGTTGAGTTCTCAATAAGGCAGCAACTTCGTAAACTTGTGCACCCTGAATTCTGTGCTGTGTCTATTCGTGGCTGTTATTTACTGTATCTCATGTGTCTGTGCTGTATCTGTTCTTATGTGTCTGGACTCTACATAATGTAACTGAGCTCAGCACAACCTACAACCAAGGAAAACTCATCCTACAACAAGTTGTTGATTTGAAAAAATTTCATGCACAGCCAACTAAAATAGGGCATTGTCAGTTGTTGTCGTAATGCTTTTTCTGGTTGTTTTGTATGCTTTCCTCTGAACTCGTATAATTTTGCTAAAAAACAAGTTTTGTGTAGTAAAGAACAATGACCTTTTTGATAAGTAGCTGATCGTTTTTTTCTGTTTAGTTGCATTGCCAGCATACAGAAAGCAAACAACAAATGAATTAGGTATCTGCTTTATCTTCGAAAACATTGTCCTCACTAAATCCTATTTTAATTAGTTGTGGAATTATGACTTTCAGAACTAGCATGATAGCAAATATGAGTAACAAGAAAATAAAAGCAGTGTGGTTTTCACGTATGCACTGTACACTTAATTTATAGATTCCATCTTTTTGTTTTTTCGTATACATACGTTACAAGAATATTCCAAATGGGGAAATGATTGATGATGTAGTGTCGAAAAATTATCGCCATTTGTTGCCCAGGCGATATGCTAAAATTTTTATCTTCCGACGAAAACAGTCGATCCTCGTTGCGATGCAGGTTGTCTGTAAATATCTGAATATTTGGACATAGATAAAAAATAGTTTTATGATGAAAGAAGAGCTTTCTTCACACGTTGATGCGAGGTGGCAGGCTTCAAACACGTTGGGGCTTGCCAGGATTCATTAGCTGGCATATTTTGTATGTCCAAAGCAGAGAGCAGTGTGATTTTGCCTTAATAAAATAAAAAGATCTGTTTTTATTCTAATTTATCATCTTCATGTTGAAGCCTTGTTACCAGCATGCGCACTATATTTTAGAGATGATAATGAAACTCATTATGATCATTTTCTAGAGTGATTCTCCCAGTCCATTTATACATGGGCGTAGGAAGGGGGGGGTGCCAGGGGTGCCAGGCACCCCCCAGGAGGTTGACTGGC
>JAQIXS010005681.1:0-12123 GCA_034700785.1 Rossiulus vilnensis
AAGTCGAACTTCGGATAAGTCGAATATTTTTGGGGGTCCCCTGGGACTTCGAGTTATCGAGGTTCGACTGTATTTAAATTGTTGTTTTGTAGGACGAGGAATGTAAACTAAAATAAATTTAGTATTAAATGAGCTTTTAATGCTGACATAAAAAATTAATTCTCATATATAATTTAAACATAACTTATATGTACTAGCGCATGCATGCTACATAGTTGGATTTTAATGCAGCAGTTGCCTGAAAATGTGAATCACAATTTACGTAATTGAATTGCCTGTTATATATGGAAATATAATAATCTTTAAATCAGAAATGAAAATTCTTTATTTTTACGTCATATAAGATTTCTATAATGACCATACAATGTACAAAGTTCGCATTTTCCTGCCTTTCCAAAGTTGTGTAAACTGCATGAGTAGTTTAAAGCTAAGGAATTACCGGACATTAGTATATGATTGATTGACAATCTTTACGTCGGAAATATTACATGGACATTTTGCAGGAAGTGGAATCATTATACTTCTGTAAACTTGCTGCACGTTTCCTTTACTTTTGATGTGGAGAAAAAAAGACATACAGGGTTGTCGGTTCAAAGACGGCAAATGCAGAAAACTTTCAAACTGATTGCCATCAGAAAAATACAAATATAGATATTTTCCATTTTAGAAATATAACAATACAGACGATGCATTTTGCCTGGCGGGGAATTTAATGCTAATGGGAAGAGGTCATCCATATTTTATTTCATGTTAAGATAACCACATATTTATACTATCAAAATGAAAATATATGCTCTGAAGTAGACCTGTGTAAATAAAGTACGCTTCTGGATATATACGTAATTCATATTCATTAGAATGCCATCTACCTACCTTTTCCAAAAATTGCCATCACAGAAATCAAATAAAATGCAATGCAGAGAATATGCCGTATTTTAAATATATTACAGATGCTGAAATTTATCTGAAATGTTAAGGGTTTTTTTCGGCGAGTGGAATTACGAAATTTTATGCAGTGCTGCACGAAATGAAAGGTGAAAATTCGATAATTTTGAGTGGTTTTAGTTTCGGCATTAATTTGCTGTTTCCGCGTACTCGCGACAGACGCGAGCGATTCTCGCAAATTATATTTTATTTAACTCTCACGTGGTTTTCCTTTCCGATTTCCAATAAGCAAATAAGTGCGTATCCGGTTTTGAATTGAAATTATCTATCTACTTTCAATACGCATGCATTAGAACAAGGTAAACATGAACATAGTGAAAGCGTATAATGATAGCTTTGAATGTTCTAAAAGGTCTAAACATTTGAATGCATATGAAAAACATTCCTTTCATGCATACGCGTTCGCATCACATGACCAATACGTTGCTTACTCGTCCGGCAACAAATAATGAGTAACCTTAGTTTGCTTTTTTAATGGGATCTTGAACTCATTTTGATCGAAAACAAATGCAAGTTCTTTTTCAGACGATAAAAATCCTGATGGTTGTTCCCATCTCGTCATTATAATTAATAAAAGCTTATGAACCCCAAAGCTGTAATGATGAATAGAGATACATGTATGAGTGAGTATACAGATTTCCTTAAGGAATAACTGCTTTTCTCCAAAGTATTTTGTATTATTTTATTGAAAATACTATATATGGGTAAAATGATAATATAAGAATACAAGATGAGATAATTAATAAGAGAGTATTTTTAGATCATTGGAGAACAGATCGTGTTTATGTAAGGAAAAAGACGTTTCAATTTTCATGTAATTAATAAACAGAAAAGTTGAAATGGGGATTTTCTGTACCTTGTTTGTTGGTAACGACGAAATTTCGTGAATATGGATTTTTAATAAGCCATGGTGAATTGTTTTCAAAACTCCTGTTTACTTGGAGAGCAAGACGGGGAATGTTGAAACGCCTCAATGGAGTTGTCGTAAACATGTCTCCGCATCTGTTCACCTGAAATGTCAATTTCTTAATAGAATTCATTTGGAAGGCGAACGCTAAAACATGTCTTAATTATTTTATCTTTAACGTGAATTATCTTGGATAACAAAAAAACTATTTTTGAAACAAGTAATGCCAGGAATTAACTGTTTTGATTTATTTTAAAAAATAACTGTAATATCTTAAATGAAATTAGGTGTTCAGAAAAATTAACGAATAGAAAACTATCCATAACGCAATTTACGGTATTTTATGAATTAATTAAAGTTTTTTCCAGATTACATAATGAGCTGGACGCAATTTGTTTTTAAGCATTATGTCCCATATTTATCAGGAATTAAGACAGAGCCATAAACATTTCTCTTCCTGAATGAGAAGCTTTTTTAAATATTTTCTAACGTATTGTTCTTAATACGTTTGTGAATTATTCAAAATATTATCAATTTTTTTTTCTAAATGTTGTGTTGTATTTAAAGTTGGAATTTAAAGTTAAAATCCCTCGCAAGTCTATAGATAAATGAAAATAAGATTTAAAAATTGCTCGCTTTATTGTGTCTAGAGAATGCTACAATGTATTAATATTTATTTGTAAGTACGTGTACGCATTCATCATTCATATTATGGTAGCATTCCGATATTCTGTATTACATAAGATACCTAAATATTTGCTTGATGTTTCCATGAAATAATCGAAAGAGCACCACGCAGAGCGTTTAAGTTAATAACTCCTTTAATTATAATTATTTCATGCGCACTTTGAAAATAAGCAGAACAAACAAACTATTTACCATAAATATATTTATGGAACATAAATTTTGCATACTGTGCTACCATTGCACAGACGGGACTCGTTGAAAGTATGAAGAACACAAGTTTAATTTAATCTATGGAAAGCATTCTAACGATGCCTTTGTTATACTAGAGAGTACGTGTATATCTGAACGATTTTTCACACTTCAGGTTGAAATATCTGTAATACATTTGTACAAATTTAAATATTTCTTACAAATACATTAATAATAAAGTAATGCGAACGTAGTCTTTTTCGCGATCGATTTTGGTTTCTTGCCAGATCTACATGCAATTTTTTTTTCCAAGCAAGCGATAAAATTAAAAATTGCGTGTTGAGCTCAATTCCATTGCATTTCAGAATACTGTTCATGTATAAATAAGATGCATGCACATGTGCTTGTATATTGCTAATACGACATAAATTATGGTACATTTCAACATTTGTTCAATATCTGTACATTTTGAAGTCACCATATGAAGAGAGAAATTAGTGTTGATGGAAACATTTACATGTAATAGGTCGTTTATTCAATATCTAACATATTTAAGTCAACAAACACCTAAACAAAATTTCATGATTTGGCTGAAATACATGTAAGACAAGGTCGTTGCATCTTTACTTAATTAATACATATACAACATTTGCCTCGAAACGCGCAGATAAATGTTTTTTTGAAAAATTCGCAGAATGTCATTAAACTAACTTATTTTTGAAACTAAAAAATAAATTAACCATTTGCACGTTTTCCAACAGCATTATTTTTATATAAATAAAAAATTGATCAATTTATTATCTCATTCATATTTGTTTTTATTCATCACTCTTTTAGTTTGTCATTGTTGTTTATATTTCGACTGATGTCAACATCCTTAATATGGCAAAAGTTTATTTCTTTCTATTTATTTCTTCAATACGTTCTATATATAAAATGTGCCTCTTAACTTACTGCTGTAAGTATTAAATTGGGAGTGAATAGAAAGCTTAGTGGTGCGAAATTAGTCAAAGGTAATAATTTCTTTCCTGACAATAAAGTCCTCGGTATGTGAGATTTTAATTATATTGTTTCACCCGCAACTCGTTTCTAAATAAACCGAAATATTCAATTTTATTTAAAATTTAAACACCGCTCGGGTATACACAAAGGTTTTATTTTAAGATATGTTCACTAAGTTTTTGTCTACATTGTGAAAAACCAAACATTATACGTAACTACGATTTTATTACAAACATTTAACACTTAAACATTATAAACTTAATTAGCCAATGGCAGTGCTTAACAGAATTCCAAATAATTTCTTAGGTTCAACGCTAAAAAATTTACCTTCTTTAAATTGGAAATAAATTCAACGTTTCTTGAATAAAATGGCACAAACAGCACCTGGTTCACGGTTCTATACACCATCATTGAAAAGAATGAAAACTAGAAACAATACCGAGATAAAATGTTGTCCAGTTGTACGATAGATAATAATCGCAAAGTTGTGTAATCCTAGTTTTTCCGACTTCATTTTAGCTAGATTTTGTTACCACTTTTTATCGCTTTTGTTCATTGTATATAATTGCGCACTTCCTATCGTGACGAACAAGATGCACGTTTCGCTCATTGCAGTAGCCGTATAGAAAGCTTCATTTGCGGAACAATAGGGTGGCGAGAGCAATTTTAGGGCACATTTTTATTATGACATTTTGCAACCCCCGTGGTTGTCAGCACGGTCTCCTGAACTATGACGAGAATGCACAATCAGCAGGGTGGCAAATTGGCGGTTGCCTTAATATGGGACTGGCTTCTCTGGAATGCATAACATTAACTTTTTCAACGATGTAGTGTGGATAAGAGTGATGCGTGAAGGAGTAACAAACGAATGGCAGCTAGAATAGACTGTCTAGTTCAAACACAAAGGTTTGAAAATTCACAATATTCTTTTAAATGGATTAACAGTTCAGAGTTTTATTGTAAATATTGGTTCAGAATATTTTATGAATGCTTGTGCCAGTGTATTTGTTATATGGTACCGAAACATTTTGATGTCATTGACATTTTCACTTAATTGCTACATACGTGGCATATTACAACCATGACAGCTTAATTGGTTAACTGCTATATCTTTTCCATGGTAGAAAGTTAATCCACCAAGCTGCTCAGTTTCATTCGCATTTATTCACGAAGATAAGATTAAGCACGACATTCATCACCCTTTTAGTTTGTCATTGTTGTCGATATTTTGATAAATTTGTTGTTGATAATTGATATAAATTCATCATTAATGCATTGAAATGCATTTTAAAATAAACTATTCTCTCAAACTGCATGCGCTTTTGTTTTGCACGTGGGGAATTCAACATTTTTAAATGTGATGCTACTGTACTTTCTATGTACATGTAGACAGCATGTGCTCAAATACGTTTCAAAACGATCTGTTGACGAATTAAAATTCATTGTAATGTTAACCAGCGTTAATGGTAGTTGCAATAAAATACGGGTAGCCTTGTTCATTTCAGACACGACTGGCGTTAAAATGCAGAAGAGGGGACTACTGAAATGACGTGATATGTCATTTGCGTCTCAATCTCCCCTCGCCATTTTCTCCCCTCAAGCCTCCTATTTGGATTTCTCCCCCTTGAGCTTATTAAGCCCTGTGTTACAACACGGATGATCAACAGGCCCGAGACCAGAATCCTTCCACCTAGAGACAATTCTTTTCTACTGTCCCACCCCCACTCTTCAGTCGATCCCTACAGAGTTGCCTCGACAGTGGCACACCCTCCTCCTCTTAGGCACTCCCCGGATCCTTCTGTGAATGTCATTGATTTTCTCCAAGAATAACAATTGATGTACCTAGGGTATACATTCTTGTTCGCAATATTAGAGAACCTGGCTTTAGACTTTGTTACAATCCTGCCTGAAACGTGTGCAATCAAGGCGAGATCGATGCTGGCACAATGGTGGGTCCCCGTTAGATCTGTCTCTCTACCTTTTTCAATCTACTGTCGAGTGATCCCAGTTGTCTCCTGACTCCTCGAGGGCTATTTTAATGAGAACAATGCTTCTATTTTCTTTTCCGCTAAGGTCGATTTGCGAGTTGAATTTTGAATTATCTTACGAAAGTGCTTAGGGATCGAAATAATGAGGAAACAGCGTTTAGGTTGGGCATCGGAATTGGATAAAAATGCCTAAATAAACTTTATAAATAACATTTCACCGTACATGCCTGAATAAATGAATTCTAACGTTGTGTATGTTTAACTATTTAGCATAAATGATTAGAAAATGCCAATCAATGAAACCATACGCAGAACTAAATGGCATATTTTTGTAGTTTGCTTTTTTATTTTTCATAAAAACCGTTTATAGTCCTAAGTGGGTATTATTGGGGTTAAGAAACATCAAAATCACGATGAAATATCAATTTAAATTTTCTTCTAGTAATGTGATACTGACATTGTTAGTTGTTGAAACCAAGGTAGTGGTGCTTTATAGAATACTGACTTGATTTTAATCAAAACATCAGAATCAAGTAAAACCTAGTTATCAAAAATGGTCGCTGATATTTTCCTCCTCACTATGACTAAGGCTATAAAGTCCCCTCTCAATTATGATAAAATATGATAAAAAGTAACGTAATCTAGAATCAACTGTAATGAAGTTTGATATTTTAAAAATGCTGCTGTAAAATTAGTAATTCTGATTCTTTTTTATTTTGGATCATAGTTGATTAGTCTTTTTTGGAGGTTTTTATATATATGTACTTGTATGCAGTATACGGTTTCATGACTATGAGGCGTGAGTTTGGTATGAATTTTCTGTTTAACTTTCTATGACAATGGATGGCTTGTGAATCATGTATGATTCATCAAAGCGATTTTCAAATTGGCTTAGAATACAGGGCATTCGCTTAGCCCGTGTACGTGAGCAAATACAGGAGCATCTTGAATGTTAGTGCCAGTACGAGCAATTTTTTCTTTCATAGAATACTACCAGCACACGGCGCATGTTGTGCGTGATATGAATAAAACATACACTTTGTAAATTGAACGCCAACTTTCGACAGAGCAAATCTTGTCTTTCCTTTCTGTCAAGTTTGCAACACTGCTGTTGGATATTTAAACCTGATATGCAATTTCTCATTAAAATTGAGTTAAGAGTATCCAGTTCAACAGAATAATGTGGTTGCTCTACTTTCCATGAGGTAAAGTTTCAGTACCGTGTAGTTTCGATAGTTTTAAAACAGTGTGCATTAAATTTGAAAGGGTAATTAGATTTAGGAAATAATAGCAAAATGAAAGATTTAGTTAATATCACACCTTTGAAATTGTACAGAATACCTTTTTATAGAATTTAACGTACATGTCTGTTTGTTAAAAGGAAAACCTAAACAATCGAAAACAATGGCGGAGGTAACGACTGAACAGGAGTTTATTTTTATGATAATGCTATTTACCGAATTTATATCCATTGGGATTACATTAGAATTACCGTATAATTGAAGGGTGCCAAACCCTTCAACAAAGCAAGTTTTCAGAAGTGGGAAAAAATTGAAGTTTCGTGAAAATATAATTAGCAGTGATTAGATTTCGCTTAAACGACAGAAATTGTGGATGTTGTACACCACTGTGGCTAAATTACGAAAACTTAGTGAAACAATTGTTTTTGTCGAAATGTCTAGATAAAGTCGTATGTGCCGCACACATTATACGTGCATTATACGCATTTGTGCAGTAGTGCATTGATGTCCTAAATCCCTCTATTTGAAGTCCAGTTTTTGGAAAAGCGCTTCTCAAAGGTGCATTTTCGATACCCTGGCGTGGTTCCAAGGGCACATGATGAATAACCTTTATGTATGTCCACCTTTCACGGTCTGCTTTCAAGCCCGCGCGCAGGATTTGAAAATGGGGGCAAGATGGGGCTATTTGTGTACTTTAAATTATACGAGCAGCTCAAGAATCTTTTTCGCATAATCAAACCTTCCAGAAGTTTAAATATGAAATAAACATTCGGCGATTAAACAAAAATACTAATTTAAGCTAATTATACATTTTGCATAAGACAATATATTAAAACTATAGCTAAAGTTAGTCGCAACTCGCTAATCCTTCTTTTTTAAATCAGGAGTTCTTTAAGGAATTATTTCGTTGTTTAAGCCCTAAAGATATCTTATGTACAGTTAAATCCCTATGTTTTATTGCATCCACAACGTTAAGTTACATTACTAGCCAAACGTGTGCATGTTCCTTACAGAGTTACACAGTGTTGCATATGTCTCGTCTTTAAACTTATTGACAACCCTTTCTCTCATCAAGAATGCATTTTGAATATCCGATTTGTTTGAGTCTACCTGTCTTGAATATTTTCCCTTACAGTGTACATTCACATTACATTCAGGCTGCGTTTTTCTCGATTCAAACTATTTTCTCTTCACGCGTGCACGTGCACATGCACACGTATGGCCTAAACCCGCTTGCGCCATCATACGATATGAGTTTTGTCATTATCTTCATGTAAATGCGCATGATTACCAGAAAAAATAACGAAATAGCATTTTAGCCTGTGGGGTGCATATTGACACAAAGGCTTTGGCGTATAGGATGAAAAAAATTCATGTTCTGGGGGGACTATGGGAGGCTTTTATACTACTATAAGCCAAGGCTTGTCACTCAGTTTCTGGCATGTCGAGTTAGTTTCCAGGCTGCTATAGAAACGAAAAGAAATGAGAAAAAATAGAGCGCTGTACATGTCGCACGTTCCCACTTATTTCAAGCTCATACGAAAACATTTATACTGTTTTTATTTGGAACTGCTGCATTGCTGTGTATACGTATTAACGAGTGCCATAATTCACTATGCAATGTTGGTCAAACCATTTGATCTCTTTATAAGTAACATTCTTCCTTCAGAACATGACGATATTGGGTTTAAAGTAAACTAGGTTGGTAAAAGAATAACGTTTTCTGAACCGCCTTGTTGTACTCCAAATGAAAAGTTTAAAATAATTATACTATTTAGTAAAACAGAACAGATTTCTTTGGGGTCATAAACTCTAGCCACGTTTGTTTAGGATGATTTTACGATAAATAAGACCACCATAACTGATTTGATTCTCACTAGTAATATTAGAATCATCGAAATAAATGAAAGTCAAGTTATTTTAGATTTTATTGCAAAAGGTTGAGTGAGTAGATGTTTTCAACTTAATTATCGTACTTTTTAAGAATTGATGAGGAGTAACATTTGAAAGATAAAAATTAGGTGAACTCCAATTCAAATTACCAAACTAACAATTGTAATGGAGACTATGTAATTGGTTCTTCCCCCCCTTTTTCCAGAGACAAACACGTGACGTCTACTTTTGTAGTAACACATTAAACCTTTTTATGATCACAACTGCTAATCAGCTAAATCGAAATAGTCGTTTCTTAGGAATTATCGGTTGGCTAGACAAACTTATCTTGAAATTTTTTGCCAAGGATCAGTCAGAGAAATTCATGTATTGTTGTAAGCGGAATTCCTGGTTCAGTAAAAAGCGTTTCTGGGTAAACGTTATGCCGCAAGTAACTCACATGGGCCATACTAAATCATCATCGTACATGAAGGCATGTTGAAAGTCACTTTTGAACCCGTCAAACCTGCCACGCCCAAATTCCGTTTTTAAATCCAATAATAAGGGTTATCATTATATCAATCTCTGCTTGTTGACTATACAATTGACATGCACTATCTTGCCTGACATGACATCACATCCGGAACGTTGATTGATACCGTCGAGCTGGAAGTGCAACGAGAACTCTCTAACAGCTTCCGGTGTTCGCGACATGTATCCGCACCCAAGAATACCGGAGCAACTATTTCCAGGCATTATTTTCAATTGTGCCTGTCTGAATAATAATAATAAAAGTGCATTATTGCGCTCGGTGATGTATCGGAGCGGCCCACCCTACGAGGGGACCACAAGCTGAGTTGTGTGCAAAATTCTTATCCTGCGGCGTCTTCTTCCGCCATTCTTTCGCAGAAATTTATGGGTACGTGGATCCGGGCCTCTTTCCTGCTGCGCCCGAAAACGAATCCATCACGTGATCCGCGCTAGGGATGGTGAATAATGCAAGGTGCATCCTAGGGTCTCGTGCATCCCATGCATGGGTCGACGCATGCACTGTGCAAACATGGCTGGAACAGACAGCAGCGCTAGGGGGAGAAAAGGGGGGGAAAAGAGGGCCGTGGTGAATTACCAGTCGCAAATGTGATGGTCGGTTTTTATACTTGTAAGCCCCTCCACGTTACTCTTATCCAGGGTCTTTTCGGCCGATCAATATCATGAATTTTTAAGCAGGATTTAGGAGGAAAGTGGTGCGCGGACTCCTGGGTTTTAAGCCGCGTAGACGTAGTCCTACGCGCGGGTACCACGGGCAACCCCACACCCCTCGAGCACACGTCATCCTTTCTAGAGTGACAGCCAAAGCCCAGTTGGGTATAATTTTGGGCACGAAATTGGCGGCTGCATTGCTAGAAAAAATATAGGACGAAATTGAGCGATGATCTATAATTTAAATGCATACTAAAGTGGTTAGAGCAACTCTGAAGCTTTCTCATTTTTGTATTGGTTTTGTTTATTTTGTAGCCATAAAATTATATTGTTTGTAACTTGAACCTTAAAATTAAATAAAATTGAATTTGAGCCACTCGTGTCTACTGTGCCTAGTGACGCGAAAGCAATAATTTTTTTTTGGAAACGCAAAAATACTTCAGATGAATGCGTCGTAAATGTTTGGTTTTATAATATAGTATTGCAAATTGATTATAATAACGTTTGACGTTTGTGTTTGTGATGATTTTTTTGCCATAATTGTGATAAGTGAAGGTGTTCTCACAGATGCTTGCCGTTGTAGTTTAATGGCTATTTTGCTTTCTATTTGCTTGCATTCGTCTTCAGATTCCAGAAGTAGTTAATTTTGATGAAAGTGTAGTGAAACAATTATAATACTTATCGATTTATTCCGCTAATCATAGAAACACCACAGCTTACACACATGTACATGTATATGAATCACTCATCATGATGAGCCCTATCAGATAAGAATAGCTCAGATGTTTTCTTAAATAGTCGGTCCAACAAAAGAATAGAATGGGAATTCAAATGGGCCAATAGAATGCAAAAGCCTCTTGTGCAATTCATCTTTCCTGTCTCATGACTCATTTTCCATCCGTGGCTCAAAAGAATTAAAAGTTTTAAATTATTTGAAACACAGCAGATTAAGAAAAAAAATAAAGACTAAGAAATTTAAATTTATAACAGCACATACTATCATTAATAATCAACCTACAAACCTTCAATATCTGACACAACAATTTTAAACATGTTAGAACCAGCTTTAAACACGCAAGGGATGAATCAGCACACTTCTAACACATAGTATACATTACCGTTCGTTTCATCATCTTTTATAAACGCATTTCTTTCAGGTTACGTTTGGTTTTATTACATTATAGTTTTGTATGTAGTAACTGTGGAAGCTTTATCTGTCATGAAGGTTTTATACAAACTAATATCCAATTAATGAATAGCGCAGAATTTTCCACTTACGTTAGCCAATTGCGCGGAGGTCAACACTTTAATGTTGATGGTTAACCGAATCCTTGATTGGTAAGCGTACTACATGTTAAAGGCTCGAAGGCCTTTTGGGGCCTCGCGTTGGCAGCTCGCGGCGCTTTTCCATGCCCACTTTTGCGAACCCTCCAATCAATTTTAATATCGCGAAAAGCTAACACGTTGTTACGGATATTTATGCAGAATTAAGTTTTAAACGAATTTATTTTTAGAGCGCAACTCGGGAGTAAAATGAGATTGGGATTAACCAATCTCTGGCCAGTTTCATTTGTGAGCACGATTTCCACGGTACCATGGGAGTAGCAAAAGCAAAACAATTCCCCGAAAGTTGAGCCTATCAATGAACGCTCTACTGAATGTGGAAAAATATTGCCAGAGGTAATGCGAAGCGGAGGGAAAGTTAGTTCGCCGCTCTGGGATCACTACGGGGCCCTAGGGGTGCATCTAAGGCTTGACAGATGGCGCAGACGTGGAATTAGAAAAAATATAGAACGCTATTCTAGGATAGAAGTCATTTCCAAAATGGGATGAATTCTAATGTCTTTATCACTTTTGCCAAAATACATTTGATACGGTCGCTTTCCGCGCAGCGTGGACAAAAGATCAGAAAATCAGTGCATTTTTAGCTGGAATACAGTTAGTCGAAAATGAAATGCTGCCCCTGTGGCTAGGCAATCACTGATGTCATCAATGTGCACTTGGCAGGTTTTTGAGATTAATTCGTTCACTAGATGCCTGTAACAATACAGTTTTTATATCTTTTTCTGGAATACGTTACATACAAACGTAA
>JAQIXS010005682.1:0-12123 GCA_034700785.1 Rossiulus vilnensis
AAGACAGGATTTGTGTACATCTACAATTCCTAGCACAGTTTATTTCGCTTGTTCTTTTTATAAAACGACGTTTTTCCGGCCGAATCGTGCCCCGCGCAATTGCGTTTTCTTCACTGCACCCAATATGGCAACTTGCGCCGATGAATTCGAGGAATGGCTATGCACCAAATTAAAGGCTTTAAACACGGATCAGGATGTCTTCTCCACCTACATCAGAGGCATACTCGAGGGAGATGAGCCGGATGACGATAAGCTCGAGGCTCTCGAAGGAATTCTTGTTGAAATTGAGGTAACACCAGAAATACCCTGGTGCTAAGATACTCACGTGTGCATTTAGGCTTGCGGGCGATTAATAGGAAAACTTGCTTTTTATTTTCCAGACTGACAACATGGTGACACTGAGCCAAGAGATACTGGATAAGTGGGACATGTTATCACAAGTTCAAAACGTTAATGGTAAGCGAAGTTATTTGTTTTAATATGAGACTTTTCCTTGATTATTTCTTGGCAATTGGTGGAGTGGTACCTCATGGTTATTTCTGCTGTTGTTGCCTTGTCAGATCTCCACCAGTAGATGCAAATAAGTAAAATGAGGGGGGTAGAAAAAAGGTTATTGGTTAAACCTTTGAAAGTTCCTATCCCAGTTTATTTTGGATACAATAGCCCACGGTTACTATTAAAACTTAATTTATAAGCAACAGTTATACTTAATGTTAAAATGTCTAGATTTTGTATCAATCCACGTCCTTTACCATATATCATAGTGAATGATGTGGAATGTATGCAACTTCATGAGTACTGGTCAACATTAGATTACTTTTGCAATGCTTTGCTGAATTATTATCCACACCACTATATAAATGAACTTGCAAGATTCTACCAACATTAGTTTTAATTTACAGCTCCGCTGAAGTTGGATATTGATGCTCAGTTGGCCAGCATTATGGAAAAGCAGGCACAGTCAGTTGTTATCGAAAGAAAAGTAACCGATGAAGAGAGAAGATACAAAGAAGCTATTTTGGCACAATATAGCCATGTGTCAGACAACGAAGAGTATCCTTTCTGTTAAATAATGCCGGCAATACTGCTTTACCTGAGCATCATATCAGCTTATTGTTTACAGGACTGAAGATGGCATAAGGTCACATCGTGTTTATGATAAGCAAAACATCCTTTTTTGTTTCCGATACATTCCTTAACCTTACGCTTAGTGACGATGAAAATGAGACAAATCCTAATAAGGAAGTACCTACTGCCGCAGTAGCTTCAGCCACAGCTTCCGCTGCTGCCACCACTCCCAGCCCTGCTCCAGTGAATGGTTATCAATGTATCCTTTTCTGTACGAATGTCTGTAGTAATGTTGGAAATTCTGTCGTATCCTTGACCATTTGACCAACAGCTTTTTCGAAAAATACTAATGCCGAAGACGTGTTTAAAGCTGAAAAAGATAAGCGAGATAAAGCTAAAGCAGAATCCGAGAAAAAGAAGGCTGTTGACAAAGCCAACAAGTAAGTTCAGCTGTCTTTACCGGGTATCTCCCATTTGAAGTGTGCAAAACCCCACCTCAAGGCTAAACTTGCATTTAAAAAAATCTTAAAAAGTGTTGCATCATGTCATGAAACCAGTTTTAAATACCATAACGTCATACTTAAAATAACTTCTTCCTTGTGTTAAAGTTATTCGCAAATCGAACACAACAGCAGGCCCCTTTAAATCCTGAACATTTAAGTTAAAATTCCTAAATTCCAACTTATTTTTTGGCCAAATGAAGAATTTGTGGATGATTCAGTAAAGTTTCTTCATGCATATGTACTGAACTGACCCCCGTTTAGCTCAAATGATGGTTCTTTACAAGAAAATAATGGGAGTAAATAACTTTCAGGGAGAAGCAAAAACAGCAGCAGCAAGAGAGAAAGGAGAAGGAGAAAAAGCGGACGCAGAAAGGAGAGCGCAAGCGATAGCAAACTTGCAATCCACATACACTGCTGCAGCATCAAATTGAATTACCTTGTTTTAGCATCTACGCTTCGAATTTGAGGTTTATTCTCTGCAATTGTAGACTGAATTAAACGACTGTACAGTTATTTATAAGGATAAAGTGCTTAATTTTCATGATGAAACCTTGTCGCTTTCTTAACTGGCCATGCTGAAACAAAGTTCTTTGGGTGGCGGTCTGACAGGAATCCTGCCAAAGGTGAATGTCGTAGCCATGAATTGCTCCTGCTCTTCCTTCGTGAGATTGTCCATGGGTGTGTACGTTTCACTTGTTTGGTTTTCACTTTCTTTGTGAATTGGCATCCCATTATTGTTAGAGTTAAATGTGCTACCACCAACTTGGTTAGCAGAAAATGGGGCAGCAGGAGCGACGCTCGACACCGCTGAATTTCCACCAAAAATGGAATTTGCAGGTTTAGGTGGCTCGTAAGCTGGGTTGGTGAAGCTAGATTGCTGCGCACTACTTCCAAACGGCATATTTTGAGTTTGATTAAACCCAGATTGTGGATTAGAAGATCCGAGTGGCTGTGGTTTGGGCCATGCACTACTTGCGGTGATCTGATTTGGTGGTTGTCCAAATGGGAGTGATGAACTGACCCCGGAGAATGCGGGTGAAGGATTTTGAAGATTAGGATTTAAATGCGTTAAGCTGAAGCTGAAATTGCCCGGCGATGCACCAGCGCTGCCTAATGTATTTCCAAATGAGGCTGCAAAAAAAGTTCTAGATAACCATTTGGCACAGTATTAAAAACAACCATTATTTTTCTTTCTACAAAATTTCTATCACTACTTACACGTTGGACCACTGGGTGCAACACTTTGCGATTGCGAATAGTATAATTGCCCCTGTTAAAAGAATGCATGATGAATGAATGCTAATTCAGAATAATATCCGCTTTTAAGTGTCAAACAACTTGCCAACAATTCCATGAACTTTGGCGAACGACTCAAGATTTCCCTGTTGATGGCTTCATGTTTTTTAACCAATTGTTCGAAACCTTGAACCTTCATAATCAGAAATTACAATTAGAAATTTACAATATGATGTTAGATGGATCCAGATATCTACATGTACAGGGTTTGTTATTGTCAAATCATGATATGACATAAGGTGGTGCTTTCAAACTGAAGAACAAGTTTCCAGTTCTTAATAGGTTTTAAAACTTATTAGCATTATAAGAATTTTATTTTTAAGTGCATTTTTAAACTACTTGCAGTAATCGTTGACTATAAAATTATAGTTTATGTTGGTCTTGATTCAAAGTCTAGCACTGCTTATTTAAATGTTAAATTAGTACCTTAATTATAATATAGAAATGACAGGAAAGCAACAGCCAGTTGGTTTTATCTGCACGACGTTTTGGCACTTTATTTGTGCCTTCTTCAGGTACATATCGACTTCAGCACTCTTAATACCATCATTTCTAAGGTTGGGGAATAATACCCATCCATCCTCCAGGCTCCCGAAACTTTGAGTATCTTGCACTCACCATGCTATTGTGATCCGCCATGTTTACCGCCATCACAATAGCATGGGGAGCCTGGAGGATGGATGGGAATTATTCCCCAACCTTAGAAATGATGGTATTAAGAGTGCTGAAGTCGATATGTACCTGAAGAAGGCACAAATCAAGTGCCAAAACGTCGTGCAGATAAAACCAACTGGCTGTTGCTTTCCTGTCATTTCTATATTTTACAACCAGCCATATGATGAGTAAAATTAATTTTGCTGAAATCCAATTAATTATAATATGTTATAACGTTTACATGATTCCTTCTCATTGACTCAAAAAAGCTGACTTTCCAAATAAATAAAAATTATAATCCAATGTAGTATAACTACAGCATCATTTCACAAATGTATACCTACATAGGTTTGAAAGTTACCACGTTCTCGGCTCTGGTATGCTTCCCAGCGCAACTCTTCTTGCGATGTATCTTCCAGACCTGCATAATTTCCTCCTATTTGACTGTCAGGGCCAAAGGAAGAAAACAGCCATTGTTTACCCTTCTGCGCTGCATCTACATCGTTGTATGCACTTGCTCTGCAAGTTAGTAATAAAGAAATCATTAGAATTACAATCTTAGTGTAGATGCTTTTAACGCCTTGCAACGTTCGTTCCTTCATTAATTATTTTCATGATTTGTTGATAATTCATGCAAGCGGAGTTGCGTAAATAAGCCAGAAAATAAATCAGTAGTACCATATTGATAAGATAGGCCTATATATAATTTTCACAAATAATATCTAGAGACCTCCAACCACAATTGTTCATTAAAGCTTTCATAATCATGCAAACTAGCTCAAACAGTAAGAACTTGACATATATACTGACACCAAATCATTGAATGACATTTTTGCAGCTGCATTTGCACTAGCAGGCTTCGAAGCATATCTATCGGCCTGCGTGTCTGATAAAGCACCAAAGCGGTTGTTTGTTGAAAAGCCATAACTCGGTCTTGAATTATACGAATTTGATTGCTGGTAATTCCCTCCATAGTTATCTCCAGACCCTGTAAAAGCGAACAGTTTAATTAGTCGGATTTAAGCAGCACAGGTCATACTGTAGAATACTGACATCAATCACAACTAATCATCCCAAGAATGCAACTGGCAAAAGCCGCATTATGAAATCGTACTATATTTAGGCTTATGTCACAAGGGAAGGAGGGTTGCAAAGGTGTCTTACCACCAGGTGTGATGTGTTGAAAGCGGCAATTGTTGCCATATTTGCAGGTTCCTTGTTGAAAGAATCTGCATACAACCATTTCGTCAGGTTTTCCACCACCTTCAACGTGTTGAAAGCGGCAATTACTACCGTATTTGCAGCTCCCTTGCTGAAAAAATCTGCAAGGAATCATTTTAGGCGCCAGGAAATATTCGTTTCATACGTCTGCCTAGCTATAATAATGGCATTCAATAACACTTGTCTCAGTACAAGAGCTCCAGATATTTTTTTAAATCGGCTGATAACCTTGGCTTGCCTTTGGTTCGGCTAGAATTAATCTCAATTTGATTCAGTTGTCAGTACTTACTCTGATTAGCGATTAGACTTGATTACTTATCGTAGTGCAGACGCTTCTTGTAACCAGGAACTGGAAAAGCAAGCATACATAAACAGCTGTGCTGATCGTTTTGCGTAATACACGCAAAAATGCAGTACACTGTCTAAATCACGTTAATTTCATCCTATCAATTGGTTCCAGGAAAATTGTAAAGCAATAAGCACCAAGTTTTAATTAATGTAGAACTACGGACCACGTGGCCTACAGCGCATTCCTTCATGTGTCACAACTTTTGGCAGGCTGCCATTAGGCAATAATCAAGAATCATGACAATGGCATACATAATCCTGACAGTCTACACTGTCATGCATGGGAATTAAATTTTTAAATCTATTGAAACCCCTTTTTAATAGTTTTCTAGAAAGGAGTCATCCATAAAGGACGTCCTGGGAACTTGAGGAGGGTGAGGTTATCGAAAGCCAGACACTGTCAGGACAGGCGGTTCAAGGGAAGAGGACGTTCGGATAGTCAGCTGGAATTTCCGAATTTAAAACAGAAAGAAATGACTGAAAACTGAAAAATAAATATTATTTTGCTTCACTGCAGCTGACTGTGTTTACGATAAAATTCACTGCCAATCCGATGTGTATAATGTAAATAAATTAGAAATAATATTATGCATTTTTTCGAATCAGACGGGACGGAGGGAATTAGAAAACCAGACAGTGGCGGGGGAGGGCTAAAATTCTTGAAATTCCAGGACGTCTTTTAATTAAATGTGGTCTTTTTACAGGTGCTGCTGCTAAGCTAATTTCAAAATGTAATATGGAGCATTAGTTTTTTCATGCTAAATTTTCTTCAGCAGGAGCAAATAATACTTTCCACGATCAACTTTCTAATAAAGAGAATTGATAAAAACTAAGAATAACGCTTGTTTTAATGTTTTCATATAACATTATCATTGGCCTGGGCTTTTCAGATGACACTGGCAAAATTACATTATATGCCTAAAGCAGAATTCTTTTGAGTTAATGGCTAGCTTGTAAATGTATAACCGGTAGTGGCGTCTACAACAAGCACAGGAAAGAACTAATTAAAATTCACCCAAGGTTGCATTTTTGCATGAAAAGTCACCAAAAAGGGGCCTGTCATAGCCAAGTTGTAGAAGAATGACCGCCAATTGCCCATAAACTTCAGAAAAATATTTAAAGAAGCTCCGGTAATTTCTAGTATGGAAAACTAAATTATTAGTACAAACTATTGAATTTTACAACTGCAACAAAACAAATTCAAGAGGTTATTCCTTATATTTAGATGATTAAATGTGAGGTGAATGGAAGTACATAGAATTGAACTGGAACTAGAAAATGAATGCATTTTTATAAGAAAACTATACAGAAATACAAAACCTTCAAAAAAACAAGGTACAAGAACAGTAGGTATTTGTAGTTTTGAAATCTAATCAAAAATTCAAAATATATTCACCTTTATACAAACAAATGTGAAATTTGGAAGGGACTGAAATGTTATAACAGCAATAGTTCATAAAAATACAGCTGCCTACAAATATATGCCAAAACGATGAACTGAAAGGAATTGATCTTTTATTTCAGTTACAGTGTACAACATACCACTGATTGATTAGCACTATCATAATAACTACAGAAAGCACAATGTTGATATGATAATCATTTTACCACATTGCCCGCTGTACACCTGACAAGTAATTATAATCAGATAAATGGCGAAAAATAAATCTACTTAAACGCCACCTCATAAACACATATTTTGGCCTAGATGTAACAGCACAACGTCTAACAAGCCGATGTGAGTTACTGTCCCTAGGGAATGCATCAATCTCTTGATCAGCACATTCCTGCAAAAATAAATAATCGTTAACTCTGCACGTGGTTTACAGCAGTAATTGTAGCGTGAAGTAGAAAATAAGCCAACCTGAATACATTTAGGCAATATTTTGTTTTTTCGTATGCAGTTGAGTCTTTGACGAGATGCAGCATATTCTAACACAATTTTTCGTCTTTTAGCATCTTTAAGCATCCTCCAATCTGTATAATATACCTTGTTTGGATTGCCATAAGGCCTAGCTTGGGTAGGCCTTGTATCACATTTCTCTCTTATGGTGGTTAGTCCTGGAAGAACCTGAAAGATTACAAAAAATGGATATGCTGATCAATAAATCATTTCTAAGTCGATTTCTGCTTTGATTGCATTCTCCCCTTATTTTGTTGATTATTCGAGAAATAGCCTGAACTAAGTCGAGGAGGATATACTACTCGGTTTGAGTATATGCATTGACATGTGTAATTATTTTCATAAGCAGGTAGGCTACATGTAGGCCAACAAAAGTAGCTAGCTATAGGCTCAGCTATTAGATTCTGAGTAGTTCGCAGCTGAATTAGCTGCTGAAAATACAATTTGGTGATAATTTTGTGATGAATGGATTATCCCCCTCCCCCCTCCCTACTCAATCATATGGCATTTTTATGCCGACTGTATGGTATTGAGTTGAAGTTAATAAACAAATTTTGGTCTTTCACATGTGGTGCAATTTCATGACGTTTCACATCGCGCAAACAATTGTGCAAGAGGAAATCGATTATTTCGCGAAAAAACATACATGTACTTGCACGCAATTCTCTGCGATCTGTTAAGCGTCTATATTTTCATAATTCACAGAAATTAAACTAACCTGAGTTTGTCTAACATTCAAAGCACGCAAAACCCTATTAATCAAAAGCGCCATTTTGAAAAAGGGAAAGTAATTCGCTAATAGCCCATGTGTCATTACCCCTTAACCCAACACTATTTTTTATAATTTATTCAATAGCATCTTGTGTAATAGCGATTATCGACCAATGTATACATTAAATCAGTTGTTTTCAGCGATATAGTGGTATATTATTCTAATATGAGTATAAGAAAGACGTAAAGACCGTTTTATTAAAACACATTTGTGGGGAGTGCGCATCACTGATAGAACGGCGGAAAGAATGCCGAAAATAAACCTGAAAACAAATATTTTTCATAGATAAACAAATACAGAATAAACTTAACCAAAAATTATGAAATATTTTTTAATCTTGAATAAAGTTGCTGTTATTTTATTTTGAATGAAATTACTGCAAAGTGACGTCACGTTCGCAGGGCCGTGTTTAAATATCACGTGATTCTGCTTAATCCGTCTTTCTCTTCACTCGTGGTGCAAGTAAGGTAAGTTTCGCATCTTGTTTTCTGCGCATTTCATCTGTTTAATCTCGCTTAAAATTCTGCCATCGGGTGAGCGTTTATGTACAATTTGCTTTCTTAATGCATGAGCTAGTGTGTTGCGCTTTTATATATTGAAGATTTTCACAATTTCTACCTTTTTATGGGAAAACCGGCGTCATCGCTGAAGCCATGTTCAAAGTTGGAATTGCAGAACGTGTCAAAATTGCTAAACGTAGAAAATCAATGGGATAAAAAAGCTATTGTTATTTGTTGACTGCTTCTAGCGTAGATAATTACGGAGAAAATAATTAAAACGCGTAGCCGTTGTATTTGTTGTATTGTCGGCAATGTGGTGCAATGGTTATGTGTCACCCAGGCCGCCATATTTGACATTGGCCGAAACCGCCAGCATTCTTTGTCATAAAATTACAATATTTCGCGCATTTTAAGCTTCGCTCGGGGCCATATAGATACGAAATTTGGAATGCAGGGTTAGCCGTTTAAGAAATTCCAGGCAAGAGTGGCGGGAACTTAGTTTATAAATTTGGAGAAATGCGTGCGCGAAAGACGTGCGGCGTGGCCAAGTTCGGCCATATTAAATCGCATGATATTAAAGGCTATTCACCCCAAATTTTCTATCAGAAAAGTAACATTTAAATTGAAATGTGATACTTGGCGTATGGAAATTCTACTAATTCAAGTAGTTAGGGCCAAAGGTTTAATTCTTGAATTCCGCGGTTCAAGGTCACGCTACATGGTTTCATTCCTAATTCGTTAGTCATTGGAATGTCGGATTAGTGCAGGGGGAGGGGTATTGTTCCAGGCCCTAGCAACGCCTCCCGCATTGGTCAATACGGTGACCATGTGGTAATGGTCTGAGGGTATATAAGCACATCCGGCTTGTTTTGTTCTCATTTCTACTGTGAACGTTTCTAGTTTGGAGTTCTAAGCTAGTCTTCTCTCCTCTCTTCTAGCGTACACACGTTGATTCGAAGCTGTCCTAAGTAGCGAATTACTTGAACTTTCGAGATGGGTAAAGAAAAGGTCCATATTAACATCGTCGTCATCGGCCACGTCGACTCTGGCAAGTCCACCACCACCGGCCATTTGATCTACAAGTGCGGTGGAATTGATAAGCGAACCATCGAGAAATTCGAAAAGGAGGCGGCTGAGGTAAGTTTAAATCTTTGTTTGAAGTTCACTGAACTTCGCCACGTGGCGGATTCAAGTGTGCATCCTGAGGTTCGACCCATTGTCCAATCAGCAACTATTTATCAGTAATGTGCTATAATTTCGCGTCAAATAAATTTCAAAAATTAGTTAATCCTGAAATAAAATATTCATAACATTAATTTGAAACAGTTTAAGATTCCAAAGCACGTGTTAGGCTTATCAGTTGGCTGACAATGAAAGTGATCACCACGTGGCTAACAGTTAGTGACCCTAATAGATTACCATGGCTTAGATTTGTGATGAGGATTTCTTATCACGACTAATAATTTTCACTTTCATCCCTGTAGTTAGGAAAAGGATCCTTCAAATATGCCTGGGTTTTAGACAAACTCAAGGCTGAGCGTGAGCGTGGTATCACCATCGACATTTCCCTGTGGAAATTCGAGACTGGAAAGTTCTACATTACCATTATTGACGCCCCAGGACATCGTGATTTCATCAAGAACATGATCACAGGCACTTCTCAGGTAATTAACCTTGGTGCCTTTAGGTCGCACCCATATAAAGATATAAGAACTTGAGCTTATTTAATGTTGGTGACGTCTTTTCCAGGCTGATTGTGCTGTCCTGATCGTAGCTGCTGGTACTGGTGAATTTGAAGCTGGTATTTCCAAGAACGGCCAGACCCGCGAGCATGCCCTGCTGGCCTACACCTTGGGTGTGAAGCAGCTGATTGTTGGTGTCAACAAGATGGACACCACCGAGCCCCCTTATAACGAGGGTCGCTTTGATGAGATCAAGAAGGAAGTCAGTAGCTACATCAAGAAGATTGGCTACAACCCTGCCACCGTCGCCTTTGTGCCGATTTCCGGCTGGAATGGAGACAACATGCTGGAACCAAGCCCCAGCATGACCTGGCACAAGGGCTGGTCTGTAGAGCGCAAGGAGGGCAATGCAAGTGGCAAGACCCTCTTGGAAGCTTTGGATGCTATCATTCCCCCAGCACGTCCCACTGATAAGGCCCTCAGGCTCCCCCTGCAGGATGTTTACAAGATAGGAGGTAACTAGAGATCTAAATTTGCCTACCTTGCTTGGGTTTGGATGTTCCGTGCTCAAAGATGCTTTCATTTTTCAGGTATTGGAACGGTGCCCGTTGGTCGTGTGGAGACTGGTGTCCTGAAGCCTGGCATGGTTGTCACCTTCGCTCCAGCTGCCCTGACCACTGAAGTAAAGTCCGTCGAGATGCATCACGAAGCTCTGCTTGAGGCTGTTCCAGGCGACAACGTTGGCTTCAACGTAAAGAACGTCTCCGTCAAGGAGTTGCGCCGAGGATTCGTCGCTGGAGACAGCAAGGCCAACCCACCTAAGGCCGTGTCTGAATTCACCGCCCAGGTCATTGTCTTGAACCACCCTGGTCAAATTTCCAACGGTTACACTCCAGTCTTGGATTGTCACACTGCTCACATTGCCTGCAAGTTTGCCGAGATCAAGGAGAAGTGCGATCGCCGTACCGGTATGTGCTGTTTCCATTTATTTACTGGATGTATATTTTTTACTTGTAAACGTCATGCCATTTTGTAACTGACTCATTGTTTTTCAGGTAAAACTGTTGAAGAGAACCCGAAGGCCATTAAATCCGGAGATGCTGCCATCGTCAACTTGGTTCCGACCAAGCCAATGTGCGTCGAAAGCTTCTCTGACTTCCCTCCTCTCGGTCGTTTTGCCGTGCGTGACATGAGGCAAACGGTGGCTGTCGGTGTCATCAAGGGAGTGCAACACAAGGTATGAAAACTGTTTTGAAAAGTAATGCCGGTTCTACTCAATTGGTTGGTGTGCTAATGCTCATCTCTTCTTTCAGGACATTACCACTGGTAAGGTCACCAAGGCTGCAGAAAAGGCTCAGAAGAAAAAATAACTAGCCGCAGATGTAATTCGCGAATGTATGGGCGGCCAGAAAACCCCCAGCCTGAGAGTAGCTACCTTTCATCTTCACAGCACTCTCGAAAATTTTAAGTTGCTTTGTCTTATTGTTTTCTTCCTAACGACTTGGTTAATTTGTCATAAATGTCACCGGAAAGAATTCCGGAGGAAAGCAAAGTGTTGCCTTGTTTTTAGTGCATACTTAAATTAAAAAAACTGTCGTTGGAAACTTTTGGAAGTCGCCAATAAACATCCGAAGCTTATGTTCGTTTATTGACTATGTATTTTTATTTAACTCGACAGATTGATTCGATTTCCAAGCGAGGTAAGTATTCCAGAAAAATGCTAGCGTATTGGCAGCCATCACCCTGTGAAATAAACTTGGTCAAAGGTTGTGAGTTCAGTTAGAGAAAACTTCAACAGGTGCATACCTGTGCTGGAAGGGGATGAGGTAGAAGTTAAGTACTTGAAATGGAGGCCAAATCTGCAGGAGAAAGTGGTTAGCAACCAGTTAACAGAAAAAAATTATACTAGGAATTCACCATCCAATTGGTCTTCATAATATCTAAGTAGTCCTGAAAGAATATTTTATGAATGAGAACAATAGCTTGCATGAACCATTCTGGCATTACCAAATACCATACCTGGTTTAATTTCCATTTAATATCTTCAATAGATTGCTTTTGTACAAGCCCAAGAAGCGTCAAAAAGCTTCCTAGAAATATTGGCGCAAAAACACCCTGGAAAAGTAGTTTTAACAAGGTCCTTTGTTAAGGGAAAATTCACGTACATGCCAAAAAA
>JAQIXS010005683.1:0-12122 GCA_034700785.1 Rossiulus vilnensis
AGGTGACCCGGGTGGCATGTGTGGCCCCGCCAGGAATGCGGGGCATGCCAGTGGAATGTCCCCCTGGCGGCCACCGGGTGGTACTTAAGCAGGAGAATATTGACCCTGAGTCAGACCGGCTGGGGGCCTTGCCCCTGTGCGGAAAGAACTCCTGCTCCCCGGGTACACGATTGAGACGCCTTTATGCTTTACTTTGTCACGACCTTGTAATGGTTAGTCGCGAGTTGCGATTAAAGGTTTTCTCGAGTCTTTTCTTGGCCTGGACTGGGTTTTTCCATCTCTCCCCCGCACTGCCAACGTTACACCTTTTAGATTGGGCTTTGTTTAATTTTCTTTCTTTCGGGTTTTAACATTTTCTTTTAGTACTTGAAAACCTTAGAAAGTACTAAGAATGGCAAGAGAAGGTGCCGTTCCTCCAAAAGTTGACCAAATGATATTTGAAGAGGCGAAATTTCCCAGAAATAGGAATGCAGCGGTTCCCAAAGAATCTAGGAATCCTGGAAAAGTCAGGGTATCTTTTCACAGATTAAGAAACCTGGGCAATTTAGAAAATAGTTCACAAAGTCAGTGGATTTCACACGTTTGAATCTTTTTCCAAATTATAAGGAATTATCCATAATCTTAAATTACTTTTTCTCCTACAACGTTCGTTTAATTAAGTAGCACATTTTGTTCAGACATTTATTCCAAAAATTATGATTTTTTTTCTCGGTTTTAATTTATTTTTTGCCTGCAGCGTTCCCTTATATGCTTGATATTCCTCAACGATTTTTTCTTAAGGGAAATACAGGCCAAAATCCATAATTTTTGTGCTAATCCAATCGTAAGTTTTCGCTCTTGACATTATATTAATTCAAAGAAGCACATCAACTTGATTGATATTGATTATCCTAGTTCATTTTTTAAAATTTATATATAAAGGCAGTTTCTTTTCACTTTTTGTTGGTCTATGGGGATAGGTTGCAGGTCAGGGTAAAATAACATTTTTAATCTGAGAAACCTGTGAAAATCAGGGAAATCTATTTGACTGATACTGTGGGAACCCTGTGAGGAGTATGGGAAAACACAGATAATAGTTGTGGAAATATTAAAGGTATTTTTAATCCTTTAATTAACTTTTAAATTTAGAAAAATGCCAACATTCTCCCCCTATAGTTTGACACGAATTTGGTTTCAAATTTGATGACACTGCCTTTGCCTTGCCATCTTCGTACAAGGGCTTTTCTTGAAAATTATTACACAAAATCCATATGTATACGACTAATTTTATGATAATTGTCGCCTATGGCATTCCTTTAAGTAATGTTATTTCCAAGCAAACTTTCTTTAGAAATTTATTCCAAAATCCATGATTTCTGATTTTTGGTTTCAACATTTTTTGCCTGCGGAGCGCGTTCTGTCAATTATTAATAGTTGCAAGCAAATTTTGGTTAGAAATTTACGCCATTATCTATGAATGGTAATCTCGGGTTTACAACTTTATCCCACAACGTCCCAATACATTACTCGATATCCCTCAGGAATGTTTCGTACAGAAATATAAGCCAAAATTCGTAATTTTTGATTCCATTATTTTTTTAAATTGAAATCACGTTTGTTTTGCTTTTGACGCTACCCCCCTCCCTGTATACTAGAGCTTAACACGACGCTGATCATATTAGTCAACAGATTTAAACATTATTTATATTAAAAAACAGGTCCTACCACTTTTATTTCGTCGATGGGGTACATGTATCCTACAGGTCGGAGGGGGGGAAGGGGGGAAATGTTAACTTGGGAAATTAGGGGGTTTTGACTAAAACTGTGGGAACCCTGTCAGTCACTTTTACCCAGTTTTCAATCAGTTTCTTTCCGTATTGAACTAGAAATTCGCACTGCTAATCTGAACTTCCACATTCCTAGAAACGAATCCCTAGCCGTTTTTATGGCTTCAATTAGCGGAGATTCAGACACAAGCAACTTGTTGACACTCATCGGCGGGGCGTTCATAGCGAGAGCGAAGAAGGGCAATCCGAAAGGAGCACGTGACGTGAAACAACCAATAAGTGGGGGTTTACCACAGCAGATAAGTTTTCAGTAGTGTAAGCTACTGACAGCTGCAAATCGTTTAGGGTCTCAAAGGAATTGAGCTAAAACTGACAGTAGTAGCGTAGTGTGCATGTTGTGCTAACAGTTGTTTGAGGTGCGCGTTGTAAGGAGTGTTTTAAAGTTTAGTTTGGTTGAATTTGTGAGTTTCCATGGTGTCAATTCCAAAGGTACCACACGTACGTTGCATTTCCAGTGTTAAGTGCTAAATTGCTTATATTTAGCGAATGGGACGGATGACGTCACTAGACATTAACCAATGATTGGATTAGTGGCATGATTTAGTAGTATCATTTGTAGTATCATTGATTTCAAGGCATGCGTGGGGATGAATTGTGTTACAATTTCAACTTTTTTTCTAGGATCAACCCTGTAAGGTCATTTCAAAATGCGTTCAGACGGACCCAGAGCCATCGTCCAGCAGCGTGGTCATCAGCAAGGCTGTTGCCCAGGCCACACGCGACCTGGAAAGAAGCTTACAAGTTGACCTGAAGCAAGAGCAAGCGAAGGCATTGAAATCCCTCAAGATAGAGGTAACGATAAACGTCTAACGTCATTATCAGTAGCCTACGTACCGTGAGTCTTTGCTAATGTCATAAAAGTGAACCTAATTTACAAAGTTATGCTTGAGTTGCACGCAGTGGCGCACCCAGGACCTACTTTGGAGGAGAGAGGGGGTAACTCCTTCATTTATCTGAATTGTTATGGACGTTGCAGGCGAATATTTTCAAAAATTGGGTTACAAATACGGGATTTTACCTTGCAATTTAATACAAAAAAAAACATTCTGACAAATTTCCTAATTAAATGGAACGCCATTGGCGAAAACTTTAAAAAAATTGGATTAAAAATAATAGTAAAATAAGGCCATTTAAGCAAGTAAATTTCATTGATATAGTATGAAATCATGTACTGCTTTTGACCTTCTGGGGGAGCACGTGCCCCTGTGGCCCCTCCCCCTTTTGGTGCGTTACTGGGTGAGCGTCTTCAGGGGAAGTGTTCTTTGAACGTTCTCCAACAATAAGCTCAATTAACATGACATGCAACATGTAAACAGTTTAAGTATGGTGGATTACCTTTTAACTTCCTGTGTTGTGTTAAGTAGGGACGCACACCTGACCTACAGATAGCTAATAACTGTAGGCTCTGAAAACTAACATTTCTCAACAGTGATTGTATTCAGAGTGGATTGGTTTGTGAAAACCAAACATATTGCTTGGATTCTAAAAAACCTGTTCCTAGTGCTTTGATGTTTTCAATTGCCCTGGATTTTTGTTTCTTGTAAAATGTCTACTATTGATGCAAGTTTGACCACGTGCAGTTTCGTGCTACTGCATATCTGAAACGACGTTAAAACGTATTTGTGTCATATATCTTCTATAAATGTTAAGCTTGAGATATTTTTTTATTTTATTCACGTGATGTATGATTCGATTATTTGGAATGTTGTACATTTTCTGAACATTTCCACCTATTATCTCCATTCATGCTAAATTTGGTAGGTTATTTTACCATGACCGAATTTCCACATCTAAATTATCTTAGTGTTTTTTGTGAACTTAGCATCGGCTTAATAAATGACAAAACCAGACATGATTCATCTCTGAAATCACTACTTAGATAAGGAGTACAAAATTGTAAATATTGACTTTTCAGCAGATTAGCTAATGACTGCTGAACATTTACCTATTAAAATTCAGTAGATTTCGGTTAATATTCCCATAACACTTGGCTCAGAAAATTTAAGTGAATTAAATCCATCAAAGAAATCGCTATGAAATTATATCATTGAATTTTTGTTAGCATTTTTATGAACACCGTGAAGGGTGAGTAACAGGCTGATCTTAATAACTTTAATTAACACACGCCAGGTTAGCAATTTACATATATCGTGGACTTATGCGGTCTTAGAACTTCCTTCCGGATGACGGTAGATGCTAGCCATGTGACGCTCGTAACGCCGGCTTCAAATTAACTCCCCGAATTGTCGGTCTAGTCACTTTTTATTAGCTTTAATTGACCGACCACTAGGGTTGGAATGTCACCCTTCAGCAATGGCTCTCTACATTCCCTTAAATGACTTCCGTGAACATGGGCAGGAAGGTGCAACGTAATACCCTCCCCAAGAGGCATATACCTCAGGTAACATGCGAAAAAATGTTAACTTATCTAATTACATAAGTGGTCCACATTCTACCGGTGTGTTTTGAAAATATCACAGCATAACTTGTTAGGTAAATAATAGTGAATATGATAGCATAACACAATTAAATAATCGAAAAATGTTCTTTGCAGCCACTTTGCTGGCCTATTCCTTGGCTGGTCGGGGTCGTCAACAGTTCTTTCTTAAAGGCACTTTCTTAGGTCAAACATGGCGAGTTCCTTCGCCGCTGTAAACGATCGAGCAGATTCCAGTAACTCTGTTAAGGTGACTCCGACGGGCGGTGTAATCTCTTCCTGTGGGAGATATAGGCTGAGCTGGATTGTTCGGCGCATACTCCGGATATGATCTGCCGTCGAGAGGGCGGTATAATCCTCCCATTCTTGGATCTGGAGACGAAAGTTAGGCATGCCACGCCGGGCATCCCAGAAAGAATAGTTTAGGTCGGAAAGCTTGTCAGTTACGCGATATGGTCCACGATAAGGGCTTCGTAATTTCCGTAGGGCTCCACGTACAGGGCCTCGATCTCGGACCAGGATCCATTCTCCCTGTAAGTAGGCAACCGGTCGCCGACAGTGGTCATAAAGCTTTTTCTGGGCTAGCTGCGCTTTCTATAAGTTTTGATGGGCTGCCTCTAAGATTGTTTCGGTTGTAATAACAGGGGGTATCGGCGGCCCTATGGAAACTCCATTACCACATTGCATAGTAGCTGGAGCATTGCATAGCCTGAACGGCATTCGGATGAATTCATGTTTTTTTGATGCATGGAAAAGCCTTTTCTCACGGTAGCAAACCATGCTGACCCTCGTGAGGAGTCTAAGGCATAATCTATGCATTTTAACGGATAACTGGATGATTTTTGTTTAAGTATCTCTTCAGGTTCCTTATGAATGACTTCACGCACTCGTGGTGATGATCGGCGGGGTGGAAGATAGACGGGTTTCGTGAAGTCATTTTGATAGCATGGGTTGGAGGATCACTAAGCTGTAGTTCACTGGCATGCAATACAACCTCGTCACCCTACATTGTAGGTTCACTCCCAGCCATGACTCCTATTTGTGATATTGAGCTAAGGCATTGTCGATGCTTTAAGTAGTTGTAATAAACGTTGATGCTGTGTTACCTCTACTTAGGGATTAAGATGTAACGCCGATTCAAGTAGGGGATCTATCCAAGATGATAGGTACGGGGTTATTTCCAACCCCAAGGTTGGGTTGATTAATAGAGGCTTCTCTTCTAGTTATCCTTCTAGGACGAAGGCCACTGCGAGCAGAGTCCCTGAGCCACACAGATGGCCTCGGTCGTGTGGTTCCCAACTGACGATAAAGCCCATAAGCCATACGAGTGGCATAACTGGCCACTGGCAGCTCTAGCTGCTCCTAGGGTAGAAAAGTGGAAACCAGCCCTTGGCCGACTGTAGAGGAGCCAGCTGGTATGGTCACATCCTGAGCTAGTTACAGCCCAGAACATCAAAGAATAATTGTCGTTGTCCTCCTCGAAAGCCTAGGCCAGTGAAGGAGATAGTCTATACCCAACAAGAGCATGACAGCGGGTTGCTGAGTGACTCAACGAGTAACGGAAAGGTCGACCTAACAGTGAAAACTGCAGGTCGGTATCACCGATGTACTCCATTTGTTCTCCATTTGTTCGTGGAAGGCGTTTATCAAAGGTCTTGTACCAGGGCGGGGGGAGTCAGCGGGAGTCCTAAGGCCAGGTTCCCACTATGCGGGGCCAGTAATGTTGCTGATTTGCTGCTGTTCACACTGAAGGGTCCTGTAGGTGAAATTTGAGTAGGCTTCGTGAAATCTGAGTAGACTCTCCTGTGCGATGGGATGGCCATGGGGCCATAAATGGGGAACTGTCGTTCGCTTGCAGTGACAAAACCTTCCAGCCAAAGTGCGGTTTCGACTGTTTAGCTGAGTCGGATTAGGTGTGAACTGTGAAATAGAAAGTGTATAGCCACTACAATTTGACCGCACGACACATGTGCGGGCTCAGCATAGTGGGAACCGGGCCTAAAACCTCTAAACTGGTAAGCCAGACGTGATCAATTGACGGACAGAGGGGGTACGTCTGAAGGTGGATAAAACTTTAATTTGGGTTTTGTGAAGGTGCATAGCAAACAATGGCAACCGCGGGCATTAAGGCCTCCGGAGGTAAAAATCTCCCAAATAGTGTTTACGATTCCACCCTTCGTAAAGTCAAACCCTGTTCTGTGGTTCCAACTCGTCGGTGCACATTTTTCGGACGCCAGTATTACGACGGACACCGAAAAGTTTGAAAGCGTTTTTAGTAACTTGCTCTATGAAGCTGCTAACCAAGTCTCGGGCATTATCAGGTCTTTCCAAAAGCGGAGAATAAACATCCTGCGATCAAGGCCCAGATTATCAAGCTTTATGCCGTCTCAGAAGGGAAAAGACTGCGGACCCTTCTAAATGGCATCTTCCTGGGTGAAAAACGCCCCTCTTATCTGCTTTGGGAGATGCAGGCAATGTCCGATAATAAACTGGACGATGCGCTGCTGAAGGAACTCTGGCTTCAGCAACTCCCGCAATATGTCCTATCGTAGCTAGCCCTGTGCGAAGATGTCCTGCAAGTGATTGCGATGATTGCAGACTACGTAATGAAAGCCAACACCGTGGCTGCTGTGGCCACCCCAACTCCAGCTTAAGCAACTCCGGCAGCATCAGGCTATGCGGACTTGCGCATTGACTTATGGCTTGCTTCCATAGCCGCTCTCACGACCTCCATCATGAATAACCGAGCGAAACAGAAGGCAATTCACCCCCAGCATGTACGATCCCAGTCTCGCCGGTCAACATGATCCCGTGGATGCTCATAGTTCCCAGCCCGCAACCCCGATCTGTGTTGGTACCACGACACGTTTGGGAATGCTGGAGAGAAATGTGTCCAACCCTGCAAGTTGGTGCATGAAACTGGCAGGGCCGTCGCTCTCCACTGCAAGAATCGCTGCCTCGTTCTCCAAATTTTCCATGACCTGCGATTTCTCATCGACTCGGGGGTTGACGTCTTAGTCATCCCACCAACTTCAGAGGAATCGCATTCTATGCCTGATGCACTCAACCTCTATGCTGCAAATAAGACAGTGATCTAAACCTACTGGGTCCAACTAGTGATTATCAGCTTAGGCCTTCAAAGAACATTTTCCTAGCCCTTTGTCATCGCTATAGTGTCCCAGCCCACCCTCGGGTCCAACGTCCTGGCCCGACACCAGCTGCTGGTTAACATTGCGAATCGATGCCCGGTATACATGCAGACGCTGCTGTACAGACGTTGCTGTACACACCTCTTTAGTACCCGGTAAAGGAATTTGGTCTATCGCCAAGGACACAAAGTTTCACAAGCTGCTGGTCCAGTACCCGGACCTTGTGTGCCCAACAACTACCATCGGTCAGGCAAAGCACGATGTCCGGCACTTCACTCAGACCAATGGTCCCCCAGTCTTCGCAAAAGCTCTTCGATTCCCACAAGACTGTCTTAAACCGGCTAAAGAGGAGTTCGATTTTATGATCCAACAGGGCATATGCCGACCATCAAAAAGCCAGTGGGCCAGCCCATTCCTCATGGTTTGCAAGAGCTCAGGAGACATATGTTTTTCCCATTACGATACTTATGCAAAGCAAGTTAAGTCTGCAATCTACAACTGCAAATGTTTAGGAACTGAAATCTTTGATCTTAACAGTTATGCCCACCAGAATCTATTGCATATTTGTCAAATCCTCGGTAAAGATATAGGCGGACCCAGGATATTTTTAAGGGGAGATCATGTCCATTTTAAATTTCTTAAGGGGAAGGGGTGGAATTTCAGCTTAGAATTTTATGGAAAAATTTCCTTGGAAATGCTATTATTTTTGATATATGAAAGCCGCAGGCGAATATTTTGAAAAGGTTTATTTCAAATCTGGGGATTTCGCCGAAAATTTGGTACTGAATTTTCTTTAAAATACAGGTACCATTATTTAAAATAGTCGAACGCCGTAGGCAAAAAATTGGAAAAGTTTATCTGTAATTTTAGCATACAAGCTTTTAGCAACAGCCTTTAGCAACAAAACTGTCTTACAAATACCATTTTTTAAAATAATAAAACGCCGTAGGCGAAAATATGCGCACAATTACCACTATTTAAAATAATGGAAGTCTGTAGGCCAAAAGTTTGAAATAGTAAATTTAAAATTTGGGAATTTAACCTAGAAATTTGTACAAAGTTTTATTATGTTTGTTTACCATGCCGTTTTTGGCAACATTTTTTTTAAAACGAACGATTACAAATCCGGAATTATGGGATACATTCCTAAATAATCTGATTAGCAATAGTTTAATCAATGTAAAGAAAGATTAAATTAAAAACATATTTTGAAAATATGAAACTAATGTGTGTCCATATTATATATTTTTAAGAATATGCATTTTATTTATTATAAATATTATTTATACTGTAACAAAAGACTAACACAGTACCGTGTATGTTCATAGATTTTGTATATGTTATCTGCATTTTATTTTTCACATGGCAATGTCCAATGTCAAATGGAACATGCATACGATTAGTATAATATAATGGATATGTATTGTCTTCATATTATTTGCATGTTATTTTTCATATTCATCCATGCATCAGGCGCAAATTACAATTCCCAATGACCTTCAAAAGGTCCTTGGACCTCTCAAGTGTGTCAAAGTGCTGGTCATTTCAAGGTGCATGTTCACATCAGGACCAACCAGACGCCAAGTCTCATTCCTGTCCATATTCGTCTTTGATTCGATTGTTGGACAGATCGAATTGTCATCGAAAAAAAGCTTTCTCCTTCCATATGCAGACGCCCTTTCAAGACAGCTGCCAACACCAATGTTTCTCCCACCGACACCTTGAGTGCGCAAGCAGGTATCCTCAGACACTGTCAAGATCGCTCAGGGCCCAGGCGACATCATCCACGTTCCATTAGTTCCGGCTGCAAATTGAGCGCGCCGGGAATTCGGTAAACAAATCAATCGATGGCCCTCCCCAGCCGAACCTTGCAGCGACTGGCCTCGATGAAATTTTAATGCAATTTCTTTGCTGTTTTCGAGAAACCCAGGAACCCTGCATCATTTATCAGCTGCAATCGAATTCCCGAAGTTTGGCACCACTGCCAAAATCGCTGTCTGCTCGTGCTGCTCGGAGGCAGGGGGACAAACGTATTTAGAAAAAATCATACTGGATGTATTTTCAATTATTTAGCTGAAAACACCTTATTATAGCATTACTTCTAATCCAGTTTACAAAGGACCGTTTTCCCAATAGTCTGTTTAAAAGTACATCGTACCTCTTAATATTTAATATCGGCGTTTGGCTATAATACATTTTTGTTTTGTCCTTGCTTCATTTTACAGCCCACAATGCTTCACTATATGGCCACAAGTAATGCAACATGCTGTTATCTAATGCAAATACCTGTACATTAAAGCGCAAGGGTCTTTGAGGCTTATGGAAGCATTTAGGTCACTTAAATCTCCAACTTTTCCATAGGGATGAGCAACTCAAACTTGATTCTTTTCTTGATTTGAGTGTAAAATCTGGAGTTCCACAAGGCAGTGTTTTAGGCCCCCTTATCTTCCTATCTTTATAATCTTCTAAACTTCTTCCTTGTAACGGATTATACCCCCTATCACATAGCATATCACTTGCTGCTTCAATTCAATTGAAAGCTAACTTCAGCTAATACTAGTACCAGCAATGGGTGTCATGCGAATCTTTAAACTATTCAAAACGTTTGCAATAAGCGTTCTTATTTTGCAAATCCAAAATTTTAAAATAGTCCACCTTAAATCTTACTCGTAATCATAAAGTTACCGTACAGGTACCATGCCTTTAAATATGTTAATTAATAATAAATGCAGAATTGTTTCTAATCAAATTTAGAACCAATAATACTAATTAAGAACTCTATTCACTAAGAAAAGCGTTATTAAAGATTAAATCCTGCAGATAAAAATGCTGGTGTCACATCTAAACCCTCAGCCCTAATAACTTTTCTTTTGATTCTGGGATTTTTTGATATTTATGCTAAGACATAAATTAAGAATTGCATGCTAGCAACAAAAAACATTTAACAATATAATTCATGACAAAATGTTAGTTCTAAAGCACCCTCAGATCGCCACTTGTGTCACTTTTGTGTGTAACATGATTTCCAATTACTTTTTTAATTTGCAGAAAACTTACCCTAAAGTGCCAGGTTTTCACAATTTAATTAATAAACAAATGGAGTTTGCCTTTTGTTTCATGACAAAGTTATTTACACTTCACTGAATACGAAAAAGAATACATCACAAATCATCTCCAGTAACTAGATCTCTAGTTATGGATTTTATCTTATAGATTCGTATATTTTTTGGAAATACTGTTAAGGAAAAGCCACATGCAGAATTTCTAGCAAGCAAGTTTTACATAATAGATCTGGCCTAATTTTCCTTGAAAAATGTTTTGATAAAGGCCTACTATACAGTAAAGTTGCAGCAACGTTTTGATTAAAACTACAGAACAAAGAATGATTTTTACTAATAAAAATAGGTGGTGATCAGCGGGTTAAAGCTAATTCAGAAATCAAGTTAAAGGCGATGAATTAGGTAAAACGTGTTACGTAAAACATTAAAACTTACATTTTTTATTTAAACGTTTCGTGGAAATTTTTCAGGCCTCCAAAGTTGCGTGCTTTTGCAATTGAAAGTTTGCCACCCCCTAAGGCTGGCACTGATTAAAGGCAAATATTTATAAAAAAAAAACAATAGAAATCCAATAAAAGATGTCAGCTTCCTATTCAATTCGTTAGGAAGATTAATTTAGAGAATGCCATACGCTTAAATAAATTTAGTTAATGGTAAATTCAATAAAGAAATACCGATCAAGGAAACGGCACTGGTTACGTCTTTAGGTAATAATTATGTCACAAAATTATGCATTCTGATCGAATTGTTTAAAATCGTAATTATTAATAGCATGCCATAAGCAAAAGTTTGCACGAGGACCATACCAGCGCTTAACAGCATCCTTGAAAGGCACCACAAACCAAAGTTTGGACAGCAAGATTACCAGGTTAATGCAGCTTGACTGTTCACATGGAAGGTCTTTATCATAGAGCAGCTTACTTGCACATTCGTATATGGCATGAATAAACTAGTAGTCACTAAAGATCTTAACACACAGCTGGTGCACTTGTTTATCCAATGCATTATATAGGTTTGTCCTAATCAGATCACAGCTCCCAAAAGGCGTATAGGATTTCATGGCCAATGTAGTAATTAGTGTCAATGACGAGACAAAAGGCAATCAATAATGTCTACTAAATCAGACTAGCTGTAAGTAGAGCTAAGCAAACACACCAGAAGGCAAGATGGATAGTGATTATTTATTTAGTGCCAGTTCCTTAGTGTCAAAAGTAAAGGTGCGTAGGCTTATTACTCTTATAATACAAAAAGTAAAGCATCAGAACTACCACTAACTTCAACACAGCCTATAACACAAGGTTCAGAGTCTTTGTGTTTTTCAATGCCATTAATTTTGTTAAAATTGTTTCTACATGTAGACATTGTAAGACACAACTGATTTTACACACAACTGACAACAGATTTTATTGGCAGTTTGACTAAGTGCATATATGCACCACCAATAAATAACCTAATTGGTTTAAATAACCTCAAAATCTTTATGGAAATACGTTTGATCATTTACAAACTTAATTACACTTACACATACCAAGTTCCTTGCAACTAATTTCCGAGCTCCAACCATTTATTAGGCTTGTGACCTGCTCACGTGTCACGAACATTTATTCATTGATCAAGGGTCATGTGCATTGTTGTTTGTCAGACTTTGGTA
>JAQIXS010005684.1:0-12119 GCA_034700785.1 Rossiulus vilnensis
AGTAAGTCTGTAGGAAGGAAGTAAAGAAAAGAAATTTATCAGGTTCACTGGTCGGAGCGTGCGTCTCTTCAAACCATCGCGATCGATCCATCCCGTAAGCACACCCACCTTTTTCTTTTCCGGTAGTTCTCCGTATTCCCTGGCCATGGTCCTAGTCAGATCCTGTTCGGATTTGTCCGGGTAATTCTTCCTGTAACTGGCCAAGTTCTCCTGCTGGAAGAAGAACAGCGCCGACATGG
Organism: Rossiulus vilnensis; assembly: GCA_034700785.1. Lineage (NCBI taxonomy): Eukaryota > Metazoa > Arthropoda > Diplopoda > Julida > Julidae > Rossiulus > Rossiulus vilnensis. The sequence continues at coordinate 240 of JAQIXS010005684.1, forward strand.
GTTTCTTCGGCTTGGCGTTTCCGTCGGCCGCCCCGTCCTCGCCCACTCTGCTGGTCCCCGCGGCTTTCTTCTTTCCCTTGCCTTTCTGTTCTTCCAGTTTTTTCCGCTCTTCCTCCGGAAGTTTCGCGACGTAGCTGGCGTAATCCGTGTGGTATCGCTCGGTGGCCTAATCCAACATAAATCGTACACATATCGAAGCGCTGCAACGCGATTTACCCCTCAACGCGATCTTAACGAATAGCTTACGTCCAGGGCTTCTCGAGTGTATTCCTGCTTCTCTTTATCGTTCATCGCCTTCCAGCGTCTCGCGATTTCGGTCATCTTCTCTTTGCTCGGAATGTCCTTCAGCTGCTTCAGCATTATCTTCGAATAGAGGCTGTATCCCGAACTGAATGCGCGCGCGCGGATGACAGGGAATTCAAAAGGGTTATTCGAGAACGATCTCAACGCTAGGTTCGAACAGAAGCGGGGGAAAAGTTACGGGCCACGTACTTGGGCGGTTTCTCCGGTTTCCCGTCGATCCTCTCCTTCATGTCAATCTCGACTTTGGTGACCACGGGCTTGATGGGATCCACTTTGATGGTGGGATTTTCCAAAACGAACTGAGTGACTTCGACCTGAAAACACGAACGGGCAGCTCTTTCACATCGGGCTTTGCTTTCACGTGGTAAGATTAACTGGAGTTTTAAACTGCGGATAATCCCTACGGCATATCTCTGCTCATCCTCCATCGCTTTCTTTATCCACTTCACGCGCTTCGCCTCCGTCAACGCCTTCCACTGATGGCGATACTTCTCCTCGTACTCCTTCTTTTCGACCTGAAATTTTGCGAAGATTTGCTAACTTTGAGCTCTAGCTGATCTATCGAGACCACGAGAGGTAGTTTTAAACAGGTCTCTTCAATTCAATTCAACTCAGTACCCTACTAGCAGCGAGCGAAATGCCACGTGTGGTAGGGGGGATGTAATCCATCAAACCCAATATTATTCGGTGATTTTTGACACCTCAATGGGGGTGTAACACCGACGTCATCGTAAATTTGAATTTCGTGCAGCTCGAGGGCACGTAGGTCTTTTTGGAAGAGCATTCATTCCAACGTCTACGTACCGGGTCTAAATTGGTGTGCTTCGTCATTTTCTCCGCTAAGAAAAGCTGTACGGGTGTGTGGGGTTTCTGCGGCCCGCTGTATTTGGCTCCGGATTTGTTTCCGATCACGCGGTGCTCTTCGGTGTACATTTCCGGATGCTCCACCCTGCTCGGTTAAAAGGCAAGACTCGTCAGTTTCGGTGAACACGGGGGGCAAAGAGAAGGTTCGACTTGAGAGGGGAAAACGGGTCTCACCTGAATTTCTCCATCTGCACTTTGTACAACTCGCTCTCTCGTTCGTAGCTGTCTTTGTATTTTTGCTAAATTTGAAAAAAAATATTTTAAAAAATTTAACGCGTGAGCAACCGAGTGTTTTTCCGGGGTGCTTCGGCCCAAAGGTAAGGTTCGCGGATTTGGCAACCGAAAAAAAATGCGAACCTTTTTCTTTTCGCCGAGGTCGGCGAATTTTTGCGCCAGCATTTTGGCCAGCTGCGTCATGGACAGGCTCGGATTCTCCTTGCTGTACTTTTCTCGTTTTTCCAAGAAATAACGAAAGTAGGGCGTCAGCGGCTTCTTGGGCAAATCCGGATGCTTGTTCTGCGGGGAAAAGAAAACACGAAAAGTCGAATCCTAAAGGGTGTCGTAGCCGCGACGCCAGAATGGTCTTCCGTCTTAAGATAACCAACCAACCTTGCTCTTTGGATTGCTGAACGATGCCCAAGGATGCTTCACCCAATCTTTGGCGTCGTTGACCAGTTCCGTCAGTGTCCGAAAACGACGAACCTAAGAGAGAGAAAAAAAAGGATTGATTAGATTTCCCGAACAACCCGAGCAATTTCCCTGACATTTTCAAAATAAATTCTGCGAAAGGAATGTTAACATTAGGGGAGCACATTTCATTGGAAGCGCTGCTCAAAATTAGGGAACTAGGCTTAAGTGAATTTCCCTAGTTGTTTTTTTATGAGAATAAATTCTGTGGCAAAAAACATCAGAGGTAATTTATGTCAATAATGAACTATCAGATGTTTTTTTTGTAACTAGTAATTTCTTGATTATTTCATTTTTATCGGTGAAATAAACGAACATATTAATATTTACAATCGATTCTACTCTCTTGACTGATTTTTTTTGATAATTAATTTCTGTAGTAAAGAATGGGTAATTTGTCAATAACGAACTATCAGTTTTTTTTGTCGTAACTAGTTATTTCTTGACAAATTTCACTTTTATCAGTAAAATAAACCAAAATATTAATATTTATAATCGATTCCTAAGCACTTAAGGGGGCACCTAGCGCAGCAAGTGGAACTCGAAATTCAGCGCATATTCATTGGGGATTTCTCTGCCTTTCGAGCAGAAACCTAATTTCAGGGATGTCCATCCAATTTCGTAATTCTTAATCCGTGATTATTAATCAAATCAATTTCATGTACTTTAATGATTATTGTTTTTTTCGAACACCCTGTATAAGGACCCGCCCCCTCCCGTGTGACGTCACGTCACGTGGCACAACAGTAGCACGCGCAGCCGGCGCCATGTTGTTTTCGAATGCAGAGATTCATTCGAGTTGAGGAAGTCGTGAGGAGTACACCTCGTGATGTCCGTTTCGCTTTTTTATTTTTTTATACAAAACTCACCTTCGTAATGATTTGGTTCCACTTGTCCCTGCATTGGACGGCCGTGTGATCTCCGAATCGCACTTTTTTCCAGTCGATTTTCTCCATTTGGGTGGAGTACTTGACGTTGTCCACCTTGGGCAGCTGTTCGCTCAGGTTGCTGATCAGTTCCTCCATGTCCACTGGATCCCAATCCATGAGGCCGACTGAGATTGCAAAACAGGTAAATCGTTAAATTTTTGCGCAAAATGAAAATGGCGAATTCGAGGCGATTCGGGGGCTCTTGGTACCTGGCTTCATAGGCGACGACGAGTTGTTATTTATCGTCGGCGCCACGGATAAAGCGCCCCGCATTTTCCCAGGCGTCGGCGGCGGCGATGGCGATGGACACGAATTGGGCTTCTTTTTCTTGACCGGCGTGTTTTCTAGTGTCAATTAAAATCAAAACAAGTTAAAAACAGGTGCGAAGATTATACGGGGATCGAAACGCGCAAAGGAGCAATCTGTTGAAATTGAAATAGGAAAGGAATTTTACGAAAGCGCGCCATTAAATTTTCCAGATATCCCGAATCTATTAGCTCCATCTCCATCTTTGCTGCCAGTAATGATGGGAATTTTAACATGATCGTGCATGGGCTGACAAATATAAATGGGGGTAATGATTGTTGGTAATGACATTAGCGGCGATACTATGATAATATAATTCGCAAGATCATTAGTCATTTCATTAACACTAACGGTCGTGTAATGTCCGCTATTAGGTAACATCATTGGTAATGTCATTCTTAAATTTTAGTAACATTAGTAAATCATCGTTTAAGGTCTGCTATCCAAGAAATTAAATAAACGTTAAAATTTTTCTTGAGTGACTTTTCTAACATCCGTTTTAGAAATGGCAATTGTTTTTAAAACTCTTCTATTCGTTCTGTCGTGGTAATGTCCGATTGTTAAAATAATTTCGTAATTTTTTAAAAAAACAGTAATTTATTTTCATCAAACGAAATGAAACGCACGAATAGAACGAAATTTGAATTGGTTCTATCACGTGCGTTCCTTTTTTTTCTTTCAATTTTCGCCACGCGCTACGCAGTCGATTTCCGCTTCCGGCGCGTGACCACCACGTGCAGGCCACGCTGCTTTTCTGTCGCCGAAGAGAAAGGGCTCATTGCGACGGTGATTGCACTCGCGAAAGATCAACCAGATTCAACATTTACAAAATCGCTCCTCTCGATCTTTTCCAAAACATTCTTCTCGGTCCCCAGAGTCTCGAAGAGGAAGCAGCTTCCCGGCGCCTTTTAAAACTCGCGAGTCGTGCCGCCTTCGGTTAGGCCTAGCCGTCGTTTCCCCCGGGCCAGCCGCGTCGCGAACCGGTTGGCCGCCTCGGCCTCCCTCCCCGCTTCCCTCCGCATCATGGCTTCGCGGGGCTTGGCGAGCGATGACGCGGCACGGAGGGAAGCGAAAATCTCCGCCCTAAACGAGGCCTCGACGCCCAGGTGCCCCCCTATTTCCAGCGCCTGGAAAGGGCTAAAACATGGGCCCGAAAGGACCCGAAAGAAATAGCGTGAAAATGCCTTTTAATCCCTTACCGTCTTTGATGGTCCTGACGACCGGGTCGTCGCTGGCCATCACCGCGGCCGATCCTCGCTTCTTGGCGGACCTGGATGCCGCGTTAGCGTCTCCCTGCACGGCCGCCATTATCGGGCCTTCGTCGAGTGCCGTGTTGTAAGGGAGAGTTTCCGAGCTTCAGCTTCGCCACAAACCGATCAAAACTCCGGTGTCGATTTTCCGAGCCGGGTGTCTATCGGAGACTTGTACGGGACTTTTTCCTCCGAGGTTTTGTAAAAAAAAAAAATACGACTCGTTTTTCGACGGAGAAAAGGAGCACGGAGATGCGGAGAGAAATGCACGGTGAGAGGAGCCGCACAATGGCTGAGAGGATGACGAAGGAGAGCCGCTGGAGGTCTAGCCGAGCGTTGCGCATGTGTCAGCCGCACGCCTCCTCTGCCCAATCCGGTCGGTCGGGAAGCCTGCCTCGCCTGGTTGGAAAATAGGAAAAGCGGCGGCTCTTGCCAACACCCCCTTCCCCGCCTGCCACCGACGAAGATGCCGACGGCGTCCGTCGGTACGCCGTCGGGAGGGATCTGGGCAAGGGAGGGGGAAAAAAAACCACTGCCGCGAGTTATACGCTCGGGACATCCATGTATGGAGGGGGATAAGGGCAAGGGCAGGGGAGGGGGATATGAAGGTATGGAAGAAAAAAAAAATTATTTTCATTATATATTTTAAATTGTAGGGTAATGAAAAGAAAGCACTTTAGGATATGAGCCGAAAGCATGTCCTGCACCGTGCAGAAATATTACTGGACACGTACAAAACACAAAAGTAAATACAAAAAAAGAATGTTTGTCAAGAATGACATAGATAACATAAATGATTTAAAAAGTATTACTGCAGAGGAGAAGAAACTCGGAGTAATTTTGGTAGGAACCCAGCCCTAAATATTTTGCTTGAAATACTTATTATAATTGCTGGATTTATTTTTTTGCCAATGTAGAATTGCTCGTCCGATAGGGTTTCAGTTTTCGGTTGATAATCTAGGGCCGGATTATCCATTAGGGCCAAGGGGCCCTTACGCCTTTTAAGGGCCGCGCGGCAAGGGATCGAAATGATATTGAGATTTGATTTTGAAAGATAATTAACGTTCGTTTAATAATATTGCAATATGTTGTTTATCGATGTTTGTTTTATTTGATAAAATTGGTTTATCAAGATTTTGTCGTTCAAAATTTTGTTCAAAACGTAGGCCTATTAGGATATAATTTGCAAATTGCAAAGGGGGCCCCGTTTATTTATACACACACAAAAAAAAATTAATTTGAAAAATCCGCCGAAAAAATTGGAAGGTGGTTGCGACGCTGGGAGGCCCCGTTTTTTTTTTTCTTCTTCAAATTTTCAATTTTAAAATTTCTAAAAATTTTCGTATAAATAAACGCAGTGCCGGATTAACCCATGTACAGGTCCTTAGGCTGTCAAAATCTCGGGGCCCCCTTTGCACTTTGCAGATTATATCCTATTTAATACGTTTTGAATAACATAATCTTGATAATCCAATTTTATTAAACAAAACAAACATTGGTAAACGATATATTGTAATATTATTAAACAAACATTAAACTTTTATAAAACTTTATAAACTCGAAACCAAATTCAGTGTTATTTTGGGTCCCTATTCGCGGGGCCCCTAAAAGGCGTGGGGCCCATTGGGCGGTGCCTACTTGGCCTATTGGATAATCCGGCACTGAATGAGCGGGAATGTTTTAAAATTATAAACCAAAGGTGAAACCCTAGTGGACGAGCAATTCTACGTTGGTAAAAAATAAATTGTGCAATTATAATTAGTATTTGAAGCAAAAAATGTGCGAGGTAATATTTTTGCACGGTGGGCATGCTTTTGGTGCATCCTTAAGAAAAACGAAATCATTTCGTCAATGAAGCAAATTATGTCCTATCAACATTTCTATAAATTTGGCATATACCATTTGCTACATTAACGAAATGATTTTTTAAAAAAAATTCTCTTACGGCTTTCTATTCATTACTGGTACTATTTGTTTAAAATAACAATTAATTTTAATTTTAAATTAATATAAATTTAGGTGAAGAACAAATTGGATGAAATTCACTTTTCATTGTTTTCAAATTATGTGGCTTTTAATGGCCCTTGCAATATCAACATTTCTATAAATTTGATCTATTACACACTTAGAAATAACCTTTTTATAGAAATGTTGATATTGAAAGGAAGGTCATAAGTCACGTTATTTGAAAAGTGATATCATCCCATTTGTTTTTCACTATTTATCTCTTAAAAAATTTAAAGAAAACTTAATACTACAAGCGAAAGTGATAATTATGCAGGTGAAATATTAAAAATGTTTCCTCCCTCCCCCCAACAAATTAAAATGCAATGGGAAAGAAAGCTACGTGGGATTTTGGACTGGTTCTGCAAAATTTGTAAGTAGGTATAATAATTATTAGGCTCGCCCTTACAAAAACTTATGTATTTCAAGGATTATTTTGCAAATGCGACCATTGCAGAATGGACCCGATTTATTTTTATTTCGCACGTGACCCTTATCTACGAGAACTTTGTCTGCGATAATAATGTAGGGATCCTAATAAACGTTTCTAACGTCGTTAAAAAAAAATTACAAATCATTAAATTACACAATTTCTTGATCATCAAACAAATACATTTATTTCAAATATTGAAACAATGATGGAGCGCATTATGGCGATTTAAATAAATGAGATGTTGAGCGAGCATCGCATCGATGGAGGGAAGTAAGTTTCTTGTCAAATTCTCATTTCCTGTATTTGCCAATCCGTCTTCAGAACCTGTTCAGGCACTGCAATAGAATGTCTCGCAACGTCCTTCGCAAGTTTTCGTCACTGTTACAAAAGATGTGAGTGGCTTTGTCTTCCACTTGGATGATCGTGTCTTCGTTTTGCTGTTTTACATATAGGTAAATTAAAACGATTATTAGAAAAGGCGCAATTTGTTGGTAATGGCAAGGTATGTGTCAACGAAGGTCATTACGTGAATACATAGGTAGGTAACAATAAGTAAGCGTGCAGGTATCCGTTTTAATGATTACTAAGTTATCTCTTGTAACATCTTGATTATACATTTTATATGTATAATCGAGATGTAACTTGATCAAGATAATCAATAAAAAAAATACAGTACAGTAAAGGTTAGGTCAGGTTGACTTTAAAAATACTAGTTCTTCCACAAACTCTTAACACATGCCTCACCATTACCAAATTCGTTTAACCGTAAGTTTTATGTTTAAGTATTTCAGAGATATTTATCACCAGATGTATAATGACGCCAGAAGCCACGTCTTCCACTTTCGCATCGGATATGCCCGCCTGAAATAGCATCAAACGAACATCAACTGATGGACAAGCGATCGTAACAAAAACTTAAATCGTTCGTTTCGCGAGACCTACTTCATCAAGTTTGTGCACGAATTCGTTGACGTCCAAACTGCCCCACGTGTAACTGGACGGATGCCTGGGCTCGTCCCTTTTCCGCTTCCGATTGACGGGAGGTAAAACCGCGGCGCACGGGATGGGCTAAACACGAATCGTTGGACGTCGATTTTCTACGACGCCGTTGCAAAAAATTCAAAACTTTTTAAATCATTTTTTGCAACTCACCTTTAAAATGCATTTGTTGTCTTTGATGGAAAGTGATCCGGAAACCGTCACAACGCTCACGCCCGGTTTCACTTCGACGGGAACCAATTCGGTGGCCAACTAGATTCACGAAATTTAATAATCACGTCTTGGAATTAAATTGTACGTCCACGAAATTAATCCGTGTCGTCGTGTGGCTGGTGAATGTTGAATCAAATAACCAGGTAAACTAGACCATTGGCACATGGAAAATTGCATTGCCATGATTCGGATTGATTTGTAAAAAAAAAAACCCGCTTCCGTCGTAGCAATTAAGTCATCTTCAAATTGTTCGTATTTTTATGCGAATTTAACGGACGCCTGAAGAAGGGACAAATAAAGGTATCGAAACGTTGCGCGTAAAAATTCAATGCGTCTGTGTTCACCTGGTTATTTCATCTTTGAATTTCAATTTAAAAAATAGGGATAAACTAAGATTTAAAAACCTCTGGGTGGAGTTCTATTCTCTCGAAAGTGCGTTTTATGGGCAGATTCAAAACGTCTCCTCGTTTGCACAACAGCGGCTTGAATTCCTATCAGAGCGAGACGAAATTCAATAATTGATCCGAATGTGTCTGACCCGAAGGATCGCAAGAAATGCACTCACGCTCTCTATGACCAGATCCGATCTGTGTTGATGCAGCAGCGGGGGCGTCATGTACGACTCGGGGACGACCAGAGTGCGAGGCTTCAGATCTCGTATCTGCTTGTTGGCCTGCGAGAAGTTCAAGCTCGTGTCTATCGGACAATAAATCGCCTGGGAACGAGAATGAAAATAGTAATTTGTAGCGGGGTTTGTTGGTCGTCGAAGTCGAGCGTGCGCGCGACAGGTGGTCGCGCGAAATGATCGAACCTTCATTGCCAGGGGTTGATAGGGCGCTAGGGCATCGAGGTAAGGGAAATCCGGCTCTGAAATTGACGAAACATTAGCGCTCATTCTCTTTATTAATGTTTTACAGAAGGCCTTCGTACCGGTGAACACGATGGTGTTGTTGTGCGAATTTCCCCACAATTCCACAAAGTGCACGGCGTCGCCGAACCGGAGCGAAGGATGGCCGGCGAACATGATGCAAGGACAGCGGTACTCTGAATTGAAGCTGTCCGAGTGCAGGTTCTGGTAGGGCTTGAGGCGGCCGCAGCGGACCAGCTGGCCGTGGGGAAATGGCTCTTCGGGCAAGTACACTTTCGACTGCTTGCCCTGAGAAAGCCATTCTGCGTAGATGTTGGAGTAGGCCAGGGAACTGTCGGCCATCGGCGACACGAAGTACATGGGGACCAAAGACAGCCCTTGGCTGTCCAGGTGGCCGGAGAGGCACTCGAACAGGTCGTAGATCACGCCGGAAGAGTAGCACGGCACCAAAACGTTGCCGCCGTTGCGTACCGTAGTCGCTGCAAAGTGCAAATTTGATCAGAGCTTAACTTTCGATGGCGTTGCCGCGCGACTACGTTTAAAAATGAATGCGCCCCGTCTGCAAAGACGTCCACCCATTATTGCTCGGAGAGAGCGGTGGTGCTACGGCGGAAAACTCCGTTTTGCATCTGCTAAATCATGAGTTTTTCATCGACTCGATCATTACTTGTCGAAAAAATATGAATTATTAAAGTGGATAATGCGCCCCCCATCTTAAATAGAATGGGAATTTGTTTAGAAATGGGATGAAATGGAGATACGGCAGAAATTTAAAGAAAGCATAGTCTTTGAAATTTTCATTAAACGACGAGAAATGCATGCGTAACAAAAGCGTCGTTCGGAACGTTGCGACAGGCACGGCCCTAGCCTTGAAATGAATCTAAAGGATTATCTTGCCCACTGTGGCGCAGAATTCGCCCAGCATCGCATCCGGGTTGAACATTGACGTCTGGGTGAGGCCGCACAAGAGCAAGACGTCGACGTTCCGCAAGAGAGAGACTTCCAGCGGTTTCGGATGAGTCGTGAGCGTGGAGGATCCAGACAAATAACCGAACTAGAAGTGAAAAGATGCAGACAAAACGAATGCGACAAGCTTTCGTCCGAGACGGTAACGGGAAAAACGAACTCATCCGGGGTTAACGTACGGTTTCGTGATCGGACTGTATTATCCAGTTGCAGCTTCCGAGGCAGTAGCCGGAACTGACCGGCGTGCACTTGACCACTCCGAACACGTCCTGCGCGGGCGGATAAATGGCACCCGCGTTAGTTTTCGGGGAAACAAAAATACATCGCGCCGTATCGCTCGGATCTGAATCTCACGCACCCTTTCCTCCAAGAAGCCAACGGTTTGCACCTTGGACAAACTCGAGTTCATGTCTTTGGCGGTGAACCAGCGCTTCCACGTGCGGGGCTTGAACGCTTCGCCAAGCGGCCCCGGCAAACGCTCCAGCACCTCTTGCTGCTTCCAGTGGTTGGCGAATTTGTTTCGCGGCGTCCTCTCGATGAAATGCAGCACTTCCTCCATGAACTGGCTGATCAATCGAAAGAAGAAAAAAAAAGAAATTCGAAAACTGCGAATGGTCCGTTTCCCCGAAAGTCGGGTTTTCCGATTACCTCCCGATCTGCAACGTCGGTTCCGTGGCGTAGATCGAGCCTTTGAATCCGGTGTGCTCCGTTATGTACGGCAACGCCATCATGCACAGGTAGTTCGATATTATTATGACGTCCACTTGGGCGAAATCGATTAGCCCCGTCTGGAAATAAAGAGTTTTTTAATACGCAACGTGCGCGACGGTCAAACAACGCACGCTTTCGAACGACGAGACGTGAACGTTACCTGAGGTGGACAGAACTCCGGCGCGCTGTCCACGAACACCCTTCCGGAGCATTCTCGCAATTCCTACGCGTCGACACGAAAGATTTTCTGAGACCGAAACGCTTGAGAGTAGGACCCACCAAGCGGGCTTCCGAAGCGTGAAACAACACTTACCCCTTCCAACTGAGGGTCGCTGCTGTCCCGCGGCACGTAAACCGGATGGTTGTTAAGTTTCGAGCTGCGTGGCGCAGAACCGGAAAAAAACGTCTTATTAAAATCGATCGAGAGTTGGAAATGCGCGTGGGAGTGATTTCCACAAAATGCAAACGGTAGTAGCGTTCCACTCACTTGTGCATGATGGGCAACGGCAAGAAGTGCAGCACCGACGTCATGTCCAGGCCGCAGTCCAGCATGATGCTGGTGCTCTTGAACTTGAGCACGAAGCATGGCCTCGTGGGATGACCGGAAAGGCAATACTGGACAGGAAACGATACGAAACATGTAACGGGCTATCGCGCTTTCTCATTTCTAATGTCATTGCCTGAGAATGACATTACTATAATGATAAAACTGAAAATCCTGGAATGTTTGCCAGTGATGATGGGAATTTGACAAGACAAGTACAAGTAATGAAGGAGTAATGATTGTTGGCATGATGTCATTAGATAATGTCATTTGGTATTGATGGTGTATGGTCTGCTTGAACAAAACTAGCATTTCGGCTAACAATTGTGCGACACTTTCATATGATATAATACGCAATCAATTACGAAATTCGAAGACTGATTAAAAACAATGCAAAACTCTACCAATTTCATTATATGCTAGAGATGAAATAACATGTCCTTGTAATTGAAAATCCAAGTTCCTCAGGATGAACACTTTGCCATCGTGATCGTCTTTATTTTGGGACTTTCCGGTGGAAATCTGGATTTGTACGAGAGAAAAAAAGACGTGCATGAGATTAGTATTATCAATCTTACAAAAAGCACGCTGAGGACAATTCACGATTACTTTTCTTATTTTTTTCCCTATATAAATGTGCTTTTCTATCATGACACTATATGCGCACATGCAGTTAGGATTAATAGCAGCAGCGGAGAGCACATCCCGTAGACGACGCCTTTTCGCCAGCGGGGATCTGAAACCAGCCAATGAACGCGATGTGACACTCTGGTTACTTTTATCACGACACATGCAGGCAGGTT
>JAQIXS010005685.1:0-12118 GCA_034700785.1 Rossiulus vilnensis
AATTCAAGTTCAATTTAACAATGATGTCTTAAGTCGATCGCAACTGACGTAAGGAGCTTTCTCCTGAAAATGGGCTTCACCTCCCCTCCACCATATGTCATTTAGTTGCTGACTGTATGGTACTGAGTTGAATTGAATTGAATTGACTACCTTGTTGACCAGAGTCGCACCGGCCAGGGATCCTTGAGGTCCGAGGTTGGTGACGAACGCGACCTGACTGGTGGGCACCTGCTTGGGGGCGATCACTTGATGGCCGGCCGGCTTGCTCACGGGGACGCCGCCCATCTGGGCCACGCGAGACACCAGTTTGGAAGGATCGGCCGGAATGTACTGGAAACGGAAATCAGGGGGGGGTAAACGTTGATCGGTGATGGAAATTCTAGGCCTCGGAATAAAAACCCCAAGCATCCCCAATGCATACCCTCGTCAGTTGAACCTGCAGGCCCACGGATCGCATCGAAGGCTGGAAATTTCCAAATTGAACAACGTGTTAGGAAACTGAAAATCTCTAAACATCGAAAGCCGAAATTTCGGTTGAAACACGGACGAAATCGCTCACCCTCTGCGGCGTCATGAAGCGCCTCGCCCTCTGCACCAGGTTTTGCATCTCGGTCATCTGCCAAGAACAAAAAAAATTGACCAGAGTCCGTCAGCACCGCAGGCATGCGCCAGGGACGGGGGGTGACGATGACCTCGTGGTACGGACAGCGCCCCACACTCACCTGCTTCTGGTAGAACAGCACCTTGCGCCTCCACTGCTCCAGGGTCTTCTCCAGCTTCTCGTTCTCGTGCCTCAGCGCCCCCAGCTCGCTCTTGTTCGCGTCGCTGAAGAACTCCGTCACCTTGGTGATGACCAGCATCTCCAGCTCGGACTTGGTCAGTCGGTACACCTTCTCCTTGACGTCGCCGCTTTCCTCCGGCTTCCAATCCTCCGCCTTCGGCTTCGGTGCCTCCACCTTCGGCTTCTTCTCACCGACGGCGTCCGCAATCCCTGCTTCGGGCGCACTGTTGGCCTCCGCGTTGACGATCGAGACATCTGCGAAACGAACAATCCGTGAACCAGAGTCTCCAGCGGGACGCGTTGCGATCAAGAAGCAGCGCTCACCGTTACTCGCGACCGTCTTCCTCCTCTTCGCGCTCGTCTCCTGCCACTCGTCCGCCTTCTCGGTTGTGGGGATGCCAGGAGCGCCCGCTTTGCCCTCCGCTGCCGGGCTTTCCGAGGCCTCTTCCTCGACTTTCACCGGCTGGACTTTCTCGGCCGCTTCTCCCGATTCCTTCTCCGCCGGTCCTTCGGGCGCCCGCTTTTCGCCCTCGACTTCTCGCGCCGCGGCCTTTCCGCCGGAAGTCGCTTCGTCCTCCTCGGCCGTCTCTGCAGTGACAGATTCCTCACTCGCGGACAGTTTGTCTGTGCCGGTCGCTTCGGCGGCGACGTCTGAGGGGATCGAATGAAATGGAATTAGCGTCTCGACCGGATCCGCCGTCGAAAACCCATCGCGGGCTACGGATCTACATACACTAAATTGAACTGGCCATGACTTTCCCAGATTTCCCAGCCAGTGAAAAAAAAATCCCCTGACTTTCCCAGGTTTCCCAGTCAGTGAAAAATAAAATCTCCCGACTTTCCCAGGTTTCCCAGTCAGTGAAAAATAAAATCCCCCGACTTTCCCAGGTTTCCCAGTCAGTGAAAAAAACCCGACTTTCCCAGGTTTCCCAGTCAGTGAAAAACAATCCCCTGACTTTCCCAGGTTTCCCAGCCAGTGAAACGCACTGTCGTAACACGCACAAAAACATTTAAAAAAAAAAAAAACGATAAATGTTTGATGAAATTTGTTCGACCCTCCTGATATTTCCAAATTCCCCTGACTTTCCCAAGGCTTCCAATTCAGTGCAGAGAAAAAAAATTCCATGACTTTCCCAGGTTCTGGAGTCACCTTTTTCGCTTTCCTTGGCCCCATCTACCGTCGCCGTTCCTGCGGCATCCCCCGCAGCGTCCGCGGTCGCGGGTCTTTCCCCTTCGCCGCTTCCTTTTTCCTCCGTCCTCGCGTGGCTGACCGCGTCCATCTCTTTTCCTTTCGCATCATTTAGTTCTTCGACCAAGGATTCTTCGGATGTCTCCACAGAGCTCTCCAGATCCAGATCGATGACCTCGGCCACCGCTTTGGGTCCGCTTTCCAGGCCCTTTTCGGCACATCCACCCTCCTTGTCCTCTTGGGTAGCTTCGGGGGAGTCCTCGATGCACAGGACTTCCGCATCTATGGCCAAAAAAAAAAGAGTTTCCGGAGTTAGGGAAAAATCGGAACGTCCGCGTCCAAGGATCACAACCTGGATGGAGAACCGACCCGTTCCTTAAATGCAGCGAGGGAAAGTCGAGCCGCGAAGAAATGCGAAGCGGATGGCCATATAATAGCGATTATGACCCATATATGGCCATGCATTGTGCAAAGCCACATATGTATGCACGCGTGGCCACGCATGAGGCCATCTACGGCCACGTATTGACGCTGTTGAACACGGTGGCTTTTTCTTTATTAAAGCCACATATAGAAATGATGGTACGTGATATATACATACATATATATAGCCATATAAGAGCATTTGTGACCAATTCTGGATTTATCCATGCGTGGAACATACGGATATGTATGGCCATATCTGGACATATATGGAGATATGGCCATATCTGGACATTTATTGAGATATGGCCATATCTGGACATATTTGGAGATATGGCCATATCTGGACGTATTTGGAGATATGGCCATATCTGGACGTATTTGGAGATATGGCCATATCTGGACATATTTGGAGATATGGTCATATAGGTCCTTTTGTGGACGATTTCGGATTTACCCGTGCATGGAACATGCGAATATACGTACGGTCATATCTGGACACACATGGCCAATTAAGACCATTTTGGATTCACCCATATTTGTAATTTTTGGATATGCATGGTCATATATGGCCAATTTCGGATTTACTCATATATGAAATATACGAATATGTGTGGTCATATATTTGTAATTTATGGCTATGAATTCAGGACTCGTTTGACCACACAGGTCCATTTAGGATTTATCCGTTCGTATATGTCCATATATACCGTTTCCGCCCGGAACCCTAGGAGTGCATGCAACATTCACCTTCATTTTCCTCTTCCTTTTTCTTCTCCTTTTTCACGGCTTTCGTGCGCCGCTCCATCCGGTCGCTCCTCGTCTCCCTTTCAACTCCATCGTTCCCGCTCCGGTCTTTCTTCCTCTCGGACTCCATCTTCTTCTTTCTCCTCTCCACGACTGCCTGTCTGCCCCTCCTCTTCACGTCCTCCTCCTCACCATCTCCTTCCTTGGCATCCTCCTCCGTGTTCCTTTTCTCCGGCGGAGAGTCCAGCTCATTGTCTATGTTCTCCATCAGCTTCTTCAGGTCCTCGCTGTCCACCTCGTCGTCCTCGTCCGATTCCTCCATTTCAAAGTCTATCTTCATCTTCTTGGCAGCGCAGGCACCCTCTCCAGCTTTGGCCGCCGTTGCCGGAACGCTGCCGGCAGCGTCCGGCAGTGGCGTAAGTGCCCCATTCACCTGTTTTAGAAGTTCCTTGAGATCACCGGAACACTTCTCGGCAGAGTCATCAAGCACATCGGCACACTCTGTGTCCATCTTGGAGATCCTGTCCACCGCATCAGCCTCTGTCGTGGATACCTTACCATGGTCACCGTTCTTCTTCTTGATGGCGTTTTTGTCGACCGCACCGACGAGATCACCGCCCGAAACCTTACCGATGTCGCTGTCCTTCCTCTTGGTGCCTTTGACCACCGAGGCGATCTCCACCTTGCTCACGGACACCCTCCGCGGGTTGATGGACTTCCTGGCTGACATCCTCTCCCCGTTCATCCTTCCCGGCACGGTTCCGTTGGAGACTCCTTGGCCCTTGTCCAGCTTGTCCTTGCGCAGCCTCTTCAGTCGCTCTCGCTGAAGGGTCTCCGTGGGGCCGAACGCCGGCTCCGCGGTGCAGGGCGATGGGCTGCGGCTCTTGCGCTTCGAAACCTTCACGAGGTTCTTGGCCGCGCTCTTCGGGACGAACGGAGGCGAAGAGAGGCTCTTGGCGCCCCCGCTGCCCCCGTCCGTCGTGGCGTCGCTCTTACCGTTCACCTTCTCCAGCATGCTTCGCGTTTCCGCGGCCGGGCAAGTGCCGGGGTAGAAGGACGGAGGGGACGACCACTCTGCCAAGCGGCCGCTGAAAGTGCTCGTTGTTGCGGTCACCGCCAGCCGCGCTGATGTCCTGAGTTTGGTCCTGCAAGGAGAGAAAATAAACGTTGAAGTACAGAAGTACGGAGATGCCATTTTTCGATTCGATTCAACTGCTATTGTCAATAACTCTTGCCAGACTTTAGCATTTCCGTTTTATTTCCTCTTTGAACTTCTTTTAATTAATTGCAAGTAAAATCAGCAGCAGTAAAATAGTTTAACTGAACTTGATGAGGGCAAAAAGTCAACTCAACAAAAATAACAGAATTCAGTTTTAAAATCAAAAAGAATCAGTTAAAGAATTGTACATGTGCAGGCCAGGCACATGCGAAGCATGTGCTCTGCCATGAGCCAAAAAGCCAGGGCCAGCACATGCAACTTCAAATAAATCTAAAAGGAATGTTTTCCAACAGCTATTCTTTTTTAGCATTACGTTTTTAGTAATACTTATTTTTTAGTATTGGGATCGCGACTGTCTCAGAACAAAGTGTCCTAGATAACGCACCTCCTCGTAGCCGAAGGAGCACTTGGACGGCTTCAAATGCAGATTGTGCTGCTGCACTATAAGGTCGTCCAAGTATACGAGGCATGCGTCTCCACATGAGACGCATCAACATTCGATCCAGCTCCCGC
Source organism: Rossiulus vilnensis (assembly GCA_034700785.1). Lineage (NCBI taxonomy): Eukaryota > Metazoa > Arthropoda > Diplopoda > Julida > Julidae > Rossiulus > Rossiulus vilnensis. The sequence continues at coordinate 4,873 of JAQIXS010005685.1, forward strand.
CGCACAGTAGCGGGGACATTGCATAACCCAAAGGGCACGCGCACTTACTCGTAATGCCCCTCAGCACATGAGAAGGCGGTTTTTTTCCTGGTCTCAAGGGTCCATTGGCAACTGCCAATAGCCCGACATCATGTCCGGCGTGGCAAACCACATGGACCCTTGTCGAGAATCCAGGGTATCGCCAATCCTAGGCAGGGAATAACTGTCCACCCGGGTCTGAGCATTTAGCTTCCTGTAGTCCACGCAAAAGCGACAGCCTCCATCCTTTCTACGATCCAAAACACCATGTGGCTGGCATATAGACTATTCCTCAGTGGCCCACGAGGTGCCACCACGGGCTTTATAGTCAGGATCCCCATAGGCACCACCGGATGCGAGCCTCATACAGCATCAGTTCACCCTCGAACATGTCAGCAGCTATTCCCCCCCCCCCAGTCATGGTCCATCAGCATGGTCCATCAGCTCCCCAGACGGCCCAGAGGGTGAAGACGCCTTGGCAAAAGAAACCTACCTCCGCGGATTGTCTTCAAAAAAGAAGAGACGAGAACCACGATAAACCCCGAGCCCCAAGTCCTGGCTTCCACTACCGGACACCTCTGCTGGCCAGATAGCGGCCCTCGAGATGCCCTAAGCAGGCCCAAAAGTCTTTCATATCATAATTCACCGCAAGGCCACTTACGGCGTCCTGGGCCCTTAGCACAGAGAAGGGATGGGCCCCATGACCCCCTTCCTCCCGTGACAAAATTTGCAAAAATTTTATATATGAAAAAACTGTTCTGGATGTTTAGTGAAAACTGACAGCATGAAGCACACAGGCCCCTGAATTTACACAGATATGATTGTGTTGCACATACAGTAAGGTTGAGGTACTAGGACCTAAGGATCAATTCATCAATCCAGGAGCATGTAGGAAAACGTTATAAATATGTATATTAATTTGTTTTTTCTTAGGGCCCCCTTTCTATCTGTGCCTTTCTTATAACTTTCTCCAATGTTGTTTTAGGACTTCTTTCGAGAATATTTACCGGAAGTTTCTCGATAATAATCAACTGCATTGTGAACACACTTGCTCGATACACGTAAACGTGTCCATTTGAGAGTTGGGAGTGAAAGCAGCCTCTCGAGGGCACAAATGACCAGTGGGCAAACTTTAGACAAAGGAAATGTCTGAGAGAAAAAAAATTTTTTTTTATAATTTAAAAAAAAACTAAAGAAAAAGTGCTTCTGTTAATTAATGGAATGCATTAATCTAATTTTATTTTATTTAATTTTTTCCTCCAAAAATTCACACCACAAATTAGGGATTTTTGGCCTTAATTTTTCTCAAAAAACAATCGCAATCGAACGCTGTAAGTCAAAAAAGCTAAAACAAGATTTTTTTAAATAAAAAAAAACAAAAAAAATCACAATTTTGACGTAAAAATTCGAAAAAAAATATCACTAATCAAATATTTCTGAGATAATAATAATATCCGAGATAATATACCCTGTTAATAATATAATGAAATTCCCCTACTTGTTAAACAATTAAATTCTTAAAAATCCCTTTATCATCATTATTAATTGTTATTATTATTATTATTATTAATTATCATTATTAAGTGATGTGGATAGGCCTATTTCTTAATATCGATGAAATTAATGCACACTGTAAATGAACCACTAAAATTTGGACAGAGAAATAAACAAAAAAAACATTGGGTGTTTTTGGGGAAAGCATCTAGCACGAAATACCTTTTTCTTTCCCCCTACCAATTCGGAAATTTCCTGAAAAATTGATCATAAATATTTGCCGCCAGAGGTCGCTGCAGACGGCGGCGCCTGGAGAAGGGACGCGGGAATACCAGGAAAAACAGGCGATGTTAAAAAAAATAATACATAAAAAAAACGGTAATGAAGATGTTAGCATTTAGGGAAAAACAGCTAAAAGGAAGTGGGGAAAGAACCTCTGGAGGACCTCTGGAAGGTATCAAGGGCAGGGACCTACACTACAGGGAGACAGGGGCCGAGAACAGGTGGGGGCCATTTTATTTCGCAACAAAAAGGCTTAAATTTCGATTACCAGCGCCTGGAACGTACAGGGTGTCACCCATTTACAATTAGAAGTCTGGTAGGCCTACCTCAAAAATCATAAATTAAAAGTTTTAATGCGTACCAACACCAAAGATTTTGCTAGTTTTTGGGGGCTAGAAAACAATGGCTGGCAAATACAATTATAAAATGCTCGTTTCGAATTTTTTTTTTAATTAAAAAAAAATAAAGAAAAAGTGCTTCCGTTAATTAATGGAATGCATTAAGATAATTTTATTAATTTTTTCCTCCAAAAATTCACACCACAAATTAGGGATTTTTGGCCTAAATATTTCTCCAAAAAAAAATTGCAATGAAACGCTGTAAGTCAAAAAAGCTAAAACAAAAGATTTATAAAAAAATAAAAATAAAAAACCCAAAAAAAATCACAATTTAGACGTAAACATTTGAAAAACATATTCAGCCTAATTCAGAATTTCTACAGAATTTGTTAAAATGTGAAAATCAACGACCTTCCAAATATTTTAAACAAGCACAACAAATACATGAATGCAAAAGTGATTTTTCGTAGGATGTTGGTATTTGATACACGTTGAAACACGTTCAATTTTGACAAATATGTTAAAAATGGTTTAAAAAATGCTGTTTTTTTGTGGGTTTTTTCTCTTTCAAACCAAATTACATTTTTAAAAAAAACTGTTCTAAACATGGACGGCAATGTGGGGATAATTAAAAATACCAAGCTACTAAATAAATTAAAATACATTTATCATTTTAGGTATTGGCCTAACCTAACAGCTTTTAATTTTGACAAATATGTTAGTAATTTTCAAACATTAATACATTTTTAAACTGTTTTAACACATGGATATCAGATGGGGGAGGGGGGGGAGAGGGTAGGACCTGTAAAATAGGCCTACTTGGATTATCATCAATGAATGTCAAAATGAATCAAATGACTTTTCATGGAGTTCAACTACCTGTCGACACCTGTTTCAGTTATGGGGTCAAAGTTTCGACGAAATCGCCGTGAAAATCTTCCCCACAACAAGTTTTATGAAATTAAAGAAAATTCCTTAAATTAGGATGAAAATACATGTACATGTAGATTAAATCTTATTTTAAAAAAAACCGTTCTACTGGATTTGGTAAAGGCCTATCTTTAGATAAATCAATACCAACGAATTAACTAAAAACGTATAAAAAGCTAATTCCATTGTTACAACAAGGCGTTTTTCTTATTGATGTTTTTCATAGAATTTTTTTTCTCAAGAAATGTAAATTAATATCTTTTACAATTCCATACATGTAAATTATTGGATTTTGCCGTTATTATGTGTAATTCGCTTTAAGAAAAGTACCGAGGAAATGTACTTTTTTTATTTAAAAAAAACGCGATTATCAACCCAATAAATTTTGGGGGAAAATTCCCGTACAAAAATATGCTTAAGAAATATTACGAATTAAAAGTAACGAAGATATTATGATACCCACAATTCGTGAAAATCTAAGGAAAACGTAAAGAACGACTTCATAAAATGATTAGGATGATTAGGAAATATAGGATGTTTTGCTAAAATTTAAGGAAAATATAGGATAATTAAACAAAAAAAAAAACAGGAAATATGGGATATTTTGCTTAAACATAGGATAATTAAACAAAAAAATAGAAACTAAGCCTTTAGGATATTTTGCTAAAATATAGGATAATTAAACAAAACAGTAGGAAATATGGGATATTTTTGCTTAAATATAGGATAATTAAACAAAAAAATAGAAACTAAGCCTTTAGGATATTTTGCTAAAATATAGGAATAATTAGACAAAAAAGTAGGAAATATGGGATATTTTGCTAAAATATAGGATGTTTTGATAAAATGTAGGAAAATATTGGATATTTTGATGAAATACAGGAAAAAATATTGGATATGTTGATGAAATACAGGAAAAATATAGGATATTTTGCTTAAATATAGGAAAATATAGGATAATTAAACCATAAAATAGGTAATATAGTATGGCGGGGATGCCCGACCGCCCCTAACTCAGGAACATAAAGGATAGTTTGCTAAAAATACTGGTCTAATATAGAATGATTTGCTCCTGGAAATAGCTTTTTCCAGTTTATCGATCGCACTCGCCTGGAGTCGCCGCCCCGCTTATCGCTCGCTCACTCCAGGTGCCGCGCGGGTTCTTTTCCCTCCAAATACCTGGAAAGAGCGCTCGATAAGCCCCCTTATCAATTGTATAAGCGTAAAACTGGTGTGCTTTGGTTTTTTTAGGTTGAATTTCGGAGGGGGTGAGAGGATAAGAAGGGCCTAAACGACACGTTCCAAGGAATTGGTCAGCATGACCAAAAGGCCCCAAAAGCTGACCGTTAAGACAAACATTTTAAGTTTTAGGCCCCGGCCATTACAGGTCGTCATTGACCACCTCGAAGGCGTGACGTCACGCAAGATGTCGTCACGAAAATCCGGTACACGAAATAACAACGAAAATTTAAAAAAAAATAATAATACAGCCTACATCCAGGTAAACCGAAATGTAACGCTTGCCAGTACTGATAAGGAGGGAAGAAGAAAATGAGATAAATGTAATACGGATAATTTAATAGAATAGTAAGAGATCGAGTAATGTCACTACATTACTCCACGCAAGGTCAGCTCACTATTTCTAATTCTATGAGACTATTCTTCCTCTGAAGCATGATATCAATTAGTTTTGCTGACTGTAGGGTACTGAGTTGAATTGAATTGATTTCAGGCCTATGTACATGTACCGTACAACACAGTGCGAAGGAGACCCTCGGCCCTAATGCAGTCAACAAAAGAAAAACCGAACCACTTTACATGTACATATCACGCCTGGTGGCACTTACACCCGCACTTACAATCTACTTTAATCTCCCAAAAAAAACGCCTACATGTAAAACAACAACCCACTCCATAAATAAAAAAATGCATCCCCGGTTTTTATTTCATCGATTGCTCACTCCAGGCCAAGCGGTATGTTATCGCGGCCGCCAGGCATGAGTGGGCGATAAGCGACACGCCAAGCGTTCCCATATCGGAACAGATCACAGATCTCCGGCGCCGATCTATGTGGCCCAAGCATCGACCTAGACCGAAACGGTGTAAGGGCCTCGAAGTTGAGGGGGCTTTTCTAAAAGGACGCTGGTGGAAAAAAAATACAAAAAAAAAATCGGGCCGGTCATCGACTACTCTCTCCAGCGTCCGTGAGACTGGAGTGATCACTCGATAAGCGCTGACGATAGGCCTACTTCGTACCCTCCCTTAACTTAAACCCTTCCAAAAAGGCCCAAGTACCAAATTAGAAAAATATTACTAAAGAAATATTTCAAAAAAAAAAAAAAACACACACGGTGAATAATAACCACACATAATGGGGTGATCCTTCGAGTTCGGACCTCGACGATGACCAGCGTCCAGTCCACCCCCCCAAAGCGCGTTCGGCCATATATGGCTTATAAATAGGATAGGCCTATTTATGGAGAATAACGTCCTGGATTTTAAGCCTAAAACGTTTTAGTTTTAGATGGAGAATAGTTTTGGGTTTATTGTTTCTGTACTTTTTCCAAACTTAAGATTTGGGCATCGATCAAACTTGACCACTGATGACCAGACCGGACCTTTTCGTGCTTGCTTTTGATCAACCCTGGAGAACAGATCAGTACTCTACTAACATCAGTACGATTTCACACTGATATCACTATACATGTATATACATGTATAATGATTTTTGGAACAACTACTACTATCAGTATATCAGTATTTTATTGGGTTTTGGAATTACTGATATAACCGATTTCATACTGATATCACTATATAGATATATTGGTTTTAAGGACTACTAATATCAGTATTATAGTGGTTTCAGGTACCAATAATATCAGTACGCTCAGTCATATCCCTACATTTTTTTTACCAATATCATTATGTTTGTACTGATATCTACTTTACTGATCCTTCCACCAGGGCACTGCCAGAAGAACACTTTCAACTTCTCATAGGGCCAAATTTGGTTATACTGATATCACTACATAGGCCTACATGTATATACTGATTTTTGGAACTATTACTACTATCAGTATTATAGTGGGTTTTGGAACTACTAATATCACCGATTTTATACTGATATCACCATTGGACGTTCAGGAGGCGTCAGTACACAGATAACGTGGCCAGTACTGAGCCGAAATACTGATACTGACGATCACCCCTTACTACAGACAGCATTTCATTTGCTACCAAACCCATCAGCCCTACAAGACCTGTGACGAGTTTAGGATCAACCACTCTTATAGCACTGATCAAGGTGGCTAAAACACACTTGACAAAAACACTATGTGTCACTTTCGAACGTCCAGAACTGACCACTGGTTCTAGTGTGTGTTTTTTTTCGGGCGGGAAAGAAACATGGGGTCAACAAACCTTCAAAAAGAGTAGCAGTCCGCCCCCTGAGGACAGTTTAGGTTAGGTGAACCTCGTGCCTACTAAGTTACAAAGTGGGTACCCTAAAACTAAGGGTTAGGCCTAACACAGACCTAAACAAAGAACAACGAACTGAAGACAGGAGAAGCCGAGTCGTCGCTGATAAACGGCAACAAACAAACATATTTACCTCTCTTTTCCAACATGGACGCCCACCAGGTCGAGCAGCGCCAGGGGGAGCAGCGAGTGGTGGTAAGGAGGTAACACTTGACTGGTGGTGCGGTTTTAGGGGGAATGAGCCAGAGAGCAGAGGACGATTATCGATCGCTAGCGCCTGGAGCTCCGCCCAGGGGGAGGGGCCTCGGACAAATGACGTCATGGTCCCTCCCCGGAAATTACATTTTAGAACTTCCCATGACTGAGGAATGACCAATGAGCAGGACACACGCCATCGTGTCAATATCATGACCTGGAATTATTTTCATAGGTTAAAATTAAGACTTCTTAGACCTGGAGGCACCTTAACTATGTGTCAATATCATGACTTTTCCATGACTTGAGGACTTCTTAGTCCTGTAGGCACCTTAACTGTGTCGATATCATGACTTATCCATGACATTAGGACTTCTTAGTCCTGTAGGCACCTTAACTATGTGTCAATCACTACGTTTACATGCACTGTTAAAAGTATGTTATCTTGAATAAAACTATGCATGTAAACACCTTACCGTGTGATTTATCTTAGCTGAGGTACCTTCATTAAG
>JAQIXS010005686.1:0-12118 GCA_034700785.1 Rossiulus vilnensis
GGACTCCCTCCATGATGACAGCGTCTTAAGCATGGGATGAATCCTAACTTTCTTGCTCAGGTTCCTTTTTATTGCAATAGGTCCTGGCTTGGCTTTCCTCGTTTATCCGTCAGCTGTTCAGCAACTGCCTGGCGCTCCGTTCTGGTCTGCTCTCTTCTTCATCATGCTACTTTTTGTTGGCTTGGACAGCCAGGTAATGCTTTCAAAATGACATTTTATTAAATTATGGACAGAGCATAGAGGTTACGAAGTGAGAGCATTTAAATGATATGTTCAAATGTGCTAAAGACACTCAATGCGTCCTTGCATCAGCCTTTCTGCAACAAGTGGATTTCATGAATTTTTCCCTTAGTTTTGCACCATGGAAGGCTTCATCACTGCCATCGTGGACGAATGGCCCCGCTTATTGCGCCCCCACAAGGAAATCTTTATCGGTGTTGTCTGTCTACTTTCGTACATTGTCGGACTGCCTATCGTGAGCCAGGGAGGAATGTATGTCTTCAAACTTATGGATCACTATGCCGCCAGTGGCATATGTCTGCTTTTCCTCATCTTCTTCGAATGCATTGCCATCGCTTGGTCTTACGGTAAGACGTCAGCATTCATTTTGCGGTAAAATAATAGCCCCTCATTGATTTTGCATTGCAATTCTTCTGTATAGGCGTCAACAGGTTTTATGATAATCTGAAGGACATGATTGGTTACTATCCATGCTTCTGGTGGAAATGGTGCTGGTTTGCTTTTTGTCCAGCAATTTGTTTTGTAAGTCGCACTCTATTTTTGGTTATTAACCAAAACATCTTTGTTATGACAACTCCATTACTTCTAGATCTAACAGCCCTACACTTCAATACTTTCAGGGCGTCTTTTTCTTCAGCTTGATTCAGTTCAATCGTCTAAAGTATCTTGATTACGAGTATCCCTTGTGGGGAGAATTAGTTGGCGGGATACTTGGGCTATCGTCTATGGTGTGTATCCCAGTATACATGGTTTGGAAATGGTGGGTCACTCCAGGTACTTTCCGCCAGGTAAGAAAGCACCAGGTCGCCATATGCCCAATGTCAATCCAGAAAACAACGCTCTGCATTATTTTCAATTTCCTTTCAGCGTGTTAAGCTGCTGTGCCGCCCGGACATCGACTTAGACGAACTGAGAATGCAAAGCATAGGAGGCTCCGCAAAGGCCAATTCTGATATTACGGCCTTGTGAGAAGGGTTGCACATTTTCTTAGCCCACACTGGTATTCATATTCAGTTCAAATAGAGAGAAGAACAACGCAGATGGTTGAAACGGAAGGCTCAGTAAAACAACGCATCGCACTCCAGTGTTTAGTCAGTTAAAAAAACATCGATTTCTGATCATCAACGACCGCTAGTCAGGGAAATCAATGGTCTACATAAAAAGGATAAATGATGGCCCAAACGACTGTTTGTGCTACACCAAGGATTCCCTGTAGAAAAGTAAAGGACGTTTCAAATCCATCCATTACACAAAATTCCAAAGAATATCGCAGACTGCGACGATAGAACAAACCTTCTGCACTAATCTAATTCTACCGAGTCTAAGATATACGAACAATACTAGTTTTCCATCATAACAGCCCAGGAATATTCGCGATAATTACCTTCATCAACTTTCGTATAGATTTGCCAATGATCTTTTTTAAATTATGTATGCGTATTTAAATTTACTCTACTCCATTGTTCGTATATATTTATGAGGAAACAATGTGGAGATCATGCATCAATTTTATATCTAGCTAGAAGTATGGCAATTTTTATAAGTAGCTGAAATTCTCCCTCCCTTATAAGCATCATGCAGTTTGCATATGATACAACCAGTACTATAGAATACAGCTGTTTTCCCACCATAATGATCCTTGTGTACAGGCGTTGTACATTAGCAAATTATAGGCTTAGATGAATTATTTGTTGACAAATGAGTCTCCGTATCATGAGGATTCTAAATAAATCGATTCGATGGACAAAAGAAATGTGAATTTTTTCTAAATTTTAAATCCATGATAAAATGATAGGTTCTTTACCTCCATTGCCAACAATGATGCTTTAGAATTTAAATAGGATTTTCATAAGAGCCATGGCATTTTAATGCCTTCTTTAATACGTTATATTTACCAACAGCAGTGTTAAAACAAAATAGCGTTGAAATTATGTTAACTCTTTTGGAGAGTGCGTTAAAAAGTTCACAATTTTGGAAATGCAAAATATGATATTATGTTGTTTTCAAGGCTTTAGCATTTGTCAAACTTGTTTCTTCATAAGCCAAGGTTTATTTGCAATGTTAATAATTAGCATTTTTTTCTTATATAAATAAAACTTTTAAAGCTTCAGTCAGTGCAATACTTCATCATATATCTGCAGAAGGCGATTAAAAAATTCATTACAGTATCTTGAAGAACCAAAATGTGGGACTAAACATAACCGGCTGACAATCAATAAGTTCCCACAAACAGATTAAAGATAATTTCAAGAACGCAAAAACGATTATTCCAAATTCAACGTGCTAAGGTTAGTCTCTACCAACTTTACATGCTGATTACATTGTCATATTAAACGGGAAAGCATACAGATATCTGATATTCGTGACTTCACTATGAAATAACTAATCATACATTACTGGTAAATTGCACCAAAAATAAGTATAATTATTTTAAACTGCATTAATTTAGGTTATCAATAATGGTGAGGATATTCCCATACAAAATAAATTGCTGACAAAGTTTGTTAACCTTTAAAACTGAGGACAATTGTCGCCATATTCGTTTGAACAATACCTAGAAGAACATAGAAGAACAATTTTTAAATAGCTTGACAACGATATATATTTATTGAAATAAGATAGTACATTCCCTGTATTGTTTTAGGATTACTTCTCGTGATCTTTGTTCTGATGATAAATACTGTCTACAATTGGTTGTGCCCTAAGTAAGTCCAATTCAATATCCTGCAAAGCCCATCGATGGTCGCAGATTTGCAGTGCCTCCCACTCAGCCTTGAAAGCCTGCTTGGGATCAGGCGGCATAGCAACACCACCTCCGGACATTTGTTCCTGCATTACACGAGCCTGGTCGGCAGCTTTAATTAAAGCCCAAGCAACAAAATGAGTATAAAGTCAGTTTGGTAACCATTCCACGTTAAAAGTTCAGACATAGGAACTTGTCCAACTAACCATTGTTGTCACCAAGCACTAAAGCATAAATGCTCCTCAGCCCAAAAACATTGAGGAAGTACCAGGAAGCAGAGCTCACCCTAATCACAAGTACAGATTAGTTTGAATCAAGGAAAGAACTTAAGATTTCAATCGAGAACTAAGTAAACAGGCAGTACCATGACGCATCAAGAGCCATAAGATCTACGCCTCTCTGCAACATTGGTTTAAATCTCAGCGTCAATGGAAAAGGAACTTTCGCTGAAAAGTCCAAAATGGATTTGTACAACAATTACTGGGATTTATGGGGGGAAATTCATGTGGTTTACACAAATAATCATGATTTATTAGCATTTCAACTTGAACCCATGGCATTTACCAAGATTATACGTAAATTAGGGAGATAGCAGTAAAATGGTGTCGCTTAAGCTGTTGCACTCACTTGTAACAAATCCAGAAAACGTCCAGTTGATCCAACCTCCGATAATAATCATGGGCAGCACATTGGTGACGTTCCCCTTCAACATTTCCGTCATCACGGATGGATCCGATATCGGGTTGTTCATTGCAGGTGCAGGTTTGCGGGTCTTAAAATACCCAGTTTCTTCGTTATTGAAGAACTGTTTTCGCATCGCAAACGACTAAAAATTGAAGAAAAAACATGAATAAGTACAATTCAGTTCACTTTTTTATAACACTTAAGAGCCGGTTGCACCAACAAAAGTTAAACTAAACCCAAGGTAAATCTTTAGTTTACCAAGGAAAAGCATTGTACCACAGCAGGTTAGCAGTTAACCCAGCTAATAGGCAGGGTTAACATAAGGTTTGAAATTTATTGCAGCTTTCCCGGAATTCCTACCTGCAACAGGTTATCTCCATGTTTATTATACCTTGGGTTAAAATCCCTATAATAAAATCGTGCAAGAAAAACCCATTAACCCTTAGGTTATCTTGTGGTTACAGGTAACCCCAGATTATCTAACCTTTCATTTAACCTACCATGGTGCACCCGGTCCTTAGCCAATGATCTGAGATAAATCAAGAGCCTACAAGAATGATTTGTATGGCACGTAAGCTCATAATAAATCCTTGCCATTTTTTTGCGGTTGTAGCAGCGCATTTGTAAGCAGATGAAGCAATTTGGACGCACATCAATAACTTCGCAATTATAATGCCAAACTCAATAGAAGCGATCACACTTACAGATTTCGGTAGATATTTTCCATTTTCTCTCAATGCTCGGCTACGCAACAAGGCTTGGCTAAATATTGATTAATAAAGTATATCAATAACGGGAGTAGGGCTAGTCCTACGGCAACTGTGCATCTAAATTTGTTCCAAAATACTAACCTATCTTCCATCTGAGTTACCTCCACCTTTTTCGGCGACGATAACAGTATCGAAACATAATGCCGCAAAATGCCAATTAAAAACGTAATTACGACAATCGGCAAAAAAACCCAGAGTCGAATATTTGGGTCCAACAACAATTCCGCCATTTTCGTGCAGACGAAGCATCGATTTGCGTGATGTTTGATTTCAACATCATGAATTTATGCGGCGCTCCAGGCTCCAGCTATTTAGCAGCAACTACTTTGAGATTGCTAATTTAGTTAGTAATAATATCGCGTTTCTCCATCGAAAACATGGCTTCGACAACAATTAACATGGAGCAAGTCTTCAATTTTGATCGAGATGAAAAAGGAAAGCAGTCAATTGTGGATGATTTTATGTACGGCACAAATGTGGCCCAATCTCACATTTACATTCGAATGGGTGAGTGGCAATAACATACCATCTACTTCCAAGTAATATAATATGCATTGTAGGATATACATGTACATGTGTTGAAAACAACTTTTTCATTGTTGCTCTTTATTGACTATTAAAACCAGTGTCTTCACCGTGAGAATAACGAGTCACAGCAGCAAAAACTAAATTGGAACTGTCGAACTACGTGGATATGTTAATTAGGGGAATAATTTAAACTCCAACATCCAGAGGGCGTATAATTATGTGTATCCACATCCAGCATGTTTATCTTCTCATGACGTTCTGAATATCTGGATTGACAGCTGATAACGAGGACGTGACGTCACACCTAAACCGATTGCGTGGGTCAGGTTAGGTCAGAATGACGTCATGTCCGCGCTGTTTAAAAGCGAAATTGTCACCAATTTCCAAATTGCGTCTATGTTCTGGCGTTATGACGCCATTTTACACATTACACTTTTGCATCAAATACTCGTTATAATTACTCAATTTAATTTTTTCTGCGCAGAATTGGTTGTCCCACACGGCAAATGTTACATACTTTCTTGCCAATTAAAGATGTAAATAAAAAATCATACAAATTCATCTTATACAATACAATCCAATATGATGGGGATGTATTCTCCAGCTTTAACTGAGTTGAAGCCGTTAAGTTGGTCGTTATGGGGAAACATGTCTAGATTAAAGGATAAACTATGGTAGTTTATTATAACTCATGGACTGGACGCTAAGAATACTTAACATTTGAATAACAAAATTAATCTCTCCTTTCTTAGGATTTTTACGCAAGGTTTATGGCATTTTAAGTCTCCAGTTGATGTTCACCACCATCATTGCAGCTGTCATGAGGTTCACGCCCGCTATTCGGTCATATGCGACTCAAAAGTGAGGTTACCTAGACATTCGATATTCGGAAACCACATTTTTAGAGCGTTTTCACACATCCATGCATGGACGATGCTGGTACTGTGACTGTGATGTACAAAAGATGTGTGCTGCTGTCAACAGACGTTATCTCCTTGGCCTATTGTATCTTGGAAGAATGCATCTTATTTGTCGAGATCAATGCCAACTGCATTTCCTGGTGTGTGAAAACGCCCTTGCCATTACTTTAGGTCGTTTATTAAGGTTTCGTTTTTCTCCTAATATAGCCCATGGATGTTGTCGCTGGGTCTCATCCTTTCACTAGTCTTCTTGCTTGCATTGCACATTTATAGGCGGAAAACGCCAGCCAATTACTTATTTTTGGCAGGCTTCGTAAGTGCCCTAATTTGAGTAGAAATATGCGGTAAAATAGTTATAAGCCTATAAATAAGATGCTATTTTTTGCAGACCCTGTGCGAAGCATACTTGATCGGCATAATAGGTAAATAGCTGGGTGTTTATGGACATATGTATGCATGCAATTATAAAGGTATATTTTCAGTTTTGAACACTAATTTACCATTATCTGTTTACTAGTAACATTTTATGACCAGTGGATCGTACTTCAGGCTTTTCTGTTGACAACTGTGATTACTTTGGGCTTGACAACATACACTTTGCAGAGCAAGAAGGATTTTAGCTCATGGGGTGCTGGGTCAGTCGGCATTAGAAGTTTAACATTTATGTCTTAAACGTTTCACATTATTTTGTTAAAATGAGACATTTTCATTGCAGGTTATTTTTAGCATTATGTGTTCTTTTGGCTGCAGGATTTCTTCAGGTTTGTTTGCATAGCATTTTTATGGTGCTAAAATGGCACATCCATTATTCAAAACATTGCAAATACACGGTTCAATTTTGTGCATTTGTTTTTCAGATCTTTTTAGGAAGCACGTATATGGAATTACTTATATCAGGAGGAGGTGCCTTCCTGTTTGCCCTTTTCCTTATCTATGATACACACACCATCATGAACCGTCTGTCGCCTGAAGAGTACATCTTGGCTACCATCACCCTGTATTTGGATATCTTCAATCTTTTTCTGCACATTTTACGCTTTCTAGAAGCCATGAAACGAAATTAACTGTTTATGGTCCGTTGCACAGTGGACCACATGTTATGGTTCATTTTTTTTATTAATGTGCTTTTGGCGATGTTAAAACATTCGTTGCATTTGTCAATGTTTAATTATGTGAAACCCATTAGTTTTTCAGATCAATGTTATCTTTGTTTTTTCAAATAGGGTGGCAAATAATACCACGAAGACAAAATGGTTTAATAACCATGATATTTAGCACATTTAACTTCAGGAATTGAGACTGAAAACTGCATGTTAACATAAAAGTTGCATTCATGAACCAGAGGAAACGAAACCCATTAATTCTTGGCCCCTTGAAAAATACTACCACATGCTACCAGTATACCCAAGTTGGACACCTTGACAAATATTATATAATATACGACATCTTCAGACCTGCAGCCCTTTGTAAACTAACATTTTTCCAATTTTCAGAACTCAAAATTACAAAGGAATTGACCCACCACCAGTATTTTGCAAAGTAGAAAAGCTGGCATAATTTGGCTTGAGATTACGGAAATGCGGAGAATAGTTATGTACACCAATGTGCAATAAGTGCATGATTTGTGGCGAGAGAAAAAAAGGAAATACATGTACATGTAAATAAAGCCAAAACCTTTTAAGAAATTTTTTCCAATTATATTTTCGAAAAGCATTACAAAAATAGTGAAGCTGTTAAGTTCCTTCAGAGACTAACCTTTTTAGGTGCACATTATTGGCTGTGATGAATCATGCACTATCAGTGTTGTGACAGATTCCACTTTTTGTGTTATTAACGTTACATATTGCCATTGCAAATTTATGTACTGGGTTGAAAACAATAGGGAGTTAATGCAGCACACGAAAATTTAAGCTAACTTTCGTACGTAAAAAAATCATTCGTTACAAAAGTGCATTGTCGCACCCGTACTTTCGTTTCCGTATCTACAAAAACCAAACAGTTACCAAAAACAAATTATTTACGAAACCATTCTTTCAACTGTAACTGGCTATGTGTAGTCACATGAAGCCCTGTTTCCCATAACGGCCGAATTTGCTCCTAGATAGCACTGATTTATCATGTGTTTCGTACAAATGTTTTCGTGCTCCTCTTTAACATAAAACATTTGATTTTACGAAAAGTGCATTTAAATATCTTTCGTATGCTGCACTAAGTCCCTAATAACGAAAAAATTTGCGAATTTTACTACTTTTGAAATAAGGTGAGAGGGTGTAATAATCATTTTTGTGTTATTTGCAAATATGTTTATAAATAGATATGTATTTAAAATTAATAAAAGCCAAGTGTTGACTATGCCTGTTTTCCCATATTTCGTCCGTTTTTTATTGAAAACATTTTCTGTGTTCGTTGCATCATCATATGCATAGCATAATTATTTCCTTGGTACATTAGGAACGTGAATGCATGATACATGTATGCAAGGGACTTATAGTAATCATTATAAATAGATATTTTAAGGCTGGGTAGAAAGGCATCACTCATTCATTACCGCGTTTATATAAAAAATGCCGCATATAAAACCAATTTCTTGTATCAATGTTAACTGAAATCCGTTATTTTTTATCTGCATGTAGTTTTTTTCATTGTCTGGCGGCGATTCATTCATTAGTGACGTTTCTAAACAAAGTTGAAGACGAAATTTCTAGACCAATTATGTTATTCGGATTAAACGGATTTAAAGAAATAAACCCGGCATTGAACAACGACACCCATATTACCTGCAACCGTTAAGGTTAACTAGAGTTATTGTTTAAAGGTACCATTGACTTTATTGTTAGCATATAGGCGCCCTGCACGTATGCTTGCCTGCAAAGCGGCCGTGCATTGTTATTCGGCTAATGAAATTAATTGAAAGCGTTTAACACAAGGACTATTAATGAGTGCAGTGCGGGCAGGTTTGCGTACAGGGGATCCTAAATGTGAAAAACAGTGACAAATTTAAGTAAACCTTAACGATTGCAAGTAATGTGGGAGTCGTTGTTCATCATACATTTGACCCTTGTTGCAACGATATGAGTTTGGTAAAAATCGGCGGGTGATTTTTGGGTTATGTTCCTGTTAGTTAAAATTATTTAAACAATATTTTATATTTTTACATTCTGATTTCATTTGATTAAGTACCCTACAGTCAGCATACTAATGCCATGTGGTAGGATGGTCAATCTGTTTAACCAAAATTGTTCAATTGTTCAACCCAAATTGTACAAATACAAATTTAGAACAGTTGGAAGAATTGAAGGATGATTGGGAAGGAAACATGGTCGTGGCCTGGAAATATTGTCGAAACCACGAAAACTACAATTAGGATATGCGAACCGGGATTTGAACTTCGGTTTGCTGAATGCGCAGGCTTAGTTTACTTAAAGGTTAAATCCACACCTACTTGAGGTATACTTGAGAAACAGTCGAGGAATATGGCGCATATTTGACATATTCACAAAACATTTTTCAATTTGGCATTGCGAAGCCTTGCGTGTTAAAACACAGCCTGCCAAATATCATTAAATCGTGTTTAGCATAACTCATTATGTAGCCTATTAATTATCTTTGTCGAGTCTATTTACTAAGTATATACCACTGGCAAAACAAAATGTCCGAGTGAATCCAAAACCTGATAAAAATCCATTACAACGTATATGTATTTGCTAATTTGGTTACAAAATGGCCATGAAAAGTTCAGCCGAATGACACTCATTTCATGCGTGATAGAATACATTTACTTGGCAAAAACGGAGGCATCAGTCAAAGAATTTTCACTGGCAATAATTCAGCTGCCAATTACGTTAGATCAACTCAATCGCTCTTTTGAATTTTCTCCAAAAAGAAGTCACAAGTGCAAGTGTTGCGCTCACTTCTTCTCAAGCGTGCCAAACCTTTGTCGCCAGAATGTGAACTTGCTATTATCTAAGTAGATGTGCCTCAGAGATTCTTTTCAGTCTGATTTAATCAGTGAGTTAAGTAGCGAAGAGGCCAGACCACCAAGGGTTTTTACGAACTAAGACCATGGTACATTGTACTTTGGAGGATCTGAAACAAGAATTCCTTGAAAAAAATGCTAATTTCGTCGAAAAACGTTTGAATTAGACCAACATTTTTTCTTTTTGTGAACTAATGAATGGAACATTCACAATCATTCTCGAAATGTACAAGTGAGTTTAAAACTGCTTGAGACAGCCCAGTAGAGACTAAAGAGAATCCACATTAATGAGAAAGGCCACACTTAAAACCAATACTGTATGTAACCACGTCCCAGGTCCTTAGCAATGAAACATGGCTGGTTTGAGTTAGCAGGGAGGGCTAACTCTTCTAGCAAACTGGCAACCCTATAACGATGCATCCTATCACTCTTCAAAAAACCCGATTTTGGACAATCTACCAGGAAATGTAGTAAATACAGGGAGATGGGCATGCAAATAATTGACTATAATCAACGGGAAACCACAGCAGTGTTGGTGCCAGGGTTAATTACCTTTCCCTCCTATTCAAAGTGAAACCTATCCTTCCGAAATTCGGCAGTTAAAAGGCTGAAGGTAGAACATTCAACAGGCGCAGGGAAATCCGTGGGAGTAGGACAAGCCATTTACTTTATTTTTCCAAAAGTCAGTCAGGGTTATATACGCCTTTCCTCGTGGTTTTTTAAAATCTGTTGCCAAAAATGCTCAATTCTAAAGAACATCACACGAAACACTGCAAAAACATTACTACATACTTATTATAATTGCTAAAACATTAGTTATTATAATTGCTAAGTATATTGTCCCCAGTGTAGAATTGGTTGTCCACTAGACTAAGGTGTAAGGTTTGGTTTGTAATTTAAAAGTGTCGTTTATTTTTTTTTTAAATTAATTTTTTTTAAAAACTGTTAGCAACCGCCGAAAAGTGCCTTCCTTGCAACGTTTTTTTGCACGGCGGGCATGCTTTTGGCTCAGCCTTAATAGGTTACTTGCACTATTATGCCACTAAATATTTTCGTATACAAAAAAACTGGCATAAAGGTTCTCTGGCAGACCAACTGAATGATTGGTTTTACGGATTAGCATGCTAATGCAAAATTGTTAATACATTATTTTAGTAGAATGAGTTGGATGACCTACGCTTTGACCACTTCATTTCAAATAGCATCCACAAATTTCTTAATTCGAAAACAATAGTCTAGACCTCAGGCGTCATTGCGCAGAACCTCAAATGAACTTGACAACTACGTACCAAACAAATGATCATTTGTGGCTTGAAATTTTAAGTTCCTGATTACGTACATTAAGGTAGTGCCAGGTTTACGAGTTCATAAACAAATAGGTGCAATAATAGTTCTTTCGTTTTTATACACGTACTAAGTCGCACTCTAAGCATCTTGAGAATTTCGATGAATAATAACAAGAAATGTTTTCTAATACTAATACATCAAGAAATGAGTTTCTAACGATACATGCACCAGATATTTTTTTCAGTAATAGTTGGATTATGCAAACTATTTCAAAAGCTGGTATAACACTTCATCAACCAGCTGTTCTACCTTGTCCAGAAGGACTGCGTACTTGGCACCTATCACATGTAGAACATTTATTTGGCATAACACTCATACAAACAGGTTCTTGCAAACGTGACTCATTAAAAATTGCATTATGCAAGCCTGGAAGAACCTCTTTCCACGCAATTTTCTAATCAACATTCGGGTTCATATCCATAACAACAAAAATAAAAAAAAATGTTATCAGGAATGCATTTTCAACAGTTTTATTCAAAAATTGGCCACATTTTATAATGTCAAGCTTCAGCAAGGGCTGTTCAGAGTGGTTAACATCGCTGAACACCAACGCTGTACATCAAGCGCATTCTAATTTTTTAGATTTACTGCCTGGAAGCTAATGAAGGCATATGAAAAGTCAAGCGCAAGTGCTAGCGCATTACGCGCACTTCCAGAGATGTTTTTGCCATGCGGGGCACTTGAGGGGGTAGCTCTACTCGCCTCGGGCCGATGCCAATTTTTTAGGGTCAGCGAAAACCGGCACAAGCACCCAGGTGATAGAAAGTGGTGAAAATGCTCGGTGGTTGTTTACGTGCCAACCAAGCTGCACACAATTTCATTTTGGTGGAAAGCTCGCGTTTCCTACCTAGGCCCACATAAGCAATCATTAGCGTGCAGGAAACACAATGAGTCGCAGTTTTTTTTGTCC
>JAQIXS010005687.1:0-12117 GCA_034700785.1 Rossiulus vilnensis
TATACCAGTTAACGAAAATACACTGCTTTACAGCAGCACTGCACTGATGAAGTCACCAGGCACGAAAAGCTTCTTACTTGCTAGACATTTCTAGCGCCAGACGGCAACCCCCGAGGCTGGAGCAGCAGCAGGAAGTGGCCCCCGACTTTTTAATATTTATGCAAATTTCTAATTTCGCTTCGCAAACGTTGATGGCGCGGGAGGCACCTTGGCAGTTATCTCGTTAAAAACCCGAGTTCACTCGGGCTCCGAGCAGGAAAGCTGGCTGCAGAAATGCAAAACTTTGTAATTTCCCAAGCGGCATTCCAGATGCGTGCGGTTGGCGTCTGTAAACGCGGATTCCTCGCAAAACTGCGAGGCCGCATTGCGCAACCGATTTAATCGCATTTCCAGCCGAACGCCTATTAATTTGTCCATTAGCTGCCAATTGAGCTTTTAGTTGACCCCGGCGGAGCAGCTGCTGCACAATGGGCAGTGTCACGAGAGGCCCTGCAATATAGAGTGACAAAACAATTTTGTCCGCAGGAGATGGAGGGAGGCACGATCGATCTGCACGGCCCTTGGTTGCACTTGGAAACTGGTAATATATGCAAAGTGGGGCTCTCCAGTGGCTCTAATATCTAAATGCCTTCTCAAATCTACGTCGTGAAATTTGATAGGCGGATCAAAGCCCCAGCGCCAGTGGAAAGCAGACATGACAGCCATTTGCACGAATAGGACATACGTGTACTTGTTTGTATCAGTTGTTTTTGGAAAGGACGATTAGGGCCCAGCACTTGCTGGGGCCGTTGCGAGATTCTGGTGCCGCGAATCGTATTTTATTTCATTTCACTTGCAAATAGACGGGACATTTTTAAATTGTGACAATCTGGACACAACTTCCACACGGGAAAACAATATAGCAATTATAATAAGTAGGCTATTTGAAGCATAAATGTGTCATTTTTTGCAAGGTGTTTTACTCGTATAGAAGTGGAGTTTCTCTATGTTTATTTATTTATTTTTATAAGTAAACAGGGCGTTTCAAATTAAACGGAACATATCAGACCCTAGTGGACGACAAATTCTAGTACAGTGAAAATAAATTTAGCATTCTTAATAATTAATTTGCTCAGTCTGAAGCATAAAACTTCAATCAGAAATCAGTACAAAACGTTATAAATAGCTTGACTACATTGAATTAACAATCACTTGTTACACTGTACAAGACTTTGCCCTTGGTTTGTTCCTGGCAAATTATGTAATTGATTCCCCATACATTGATTTTTGCAGTTTTTGTTAGTGATAAAATTTGCACTAATTTCACTTGAAAACTGCAGCAGGTGTAAATTGTTGAAGTTAACAACTTAAACAAGTAATACATGTAATTGGAAGCATGGTTTGGTGTTTACACATTATAAATTGAATTGAATTATGGATTGAGAACAATGATATCGTACACGTACTTCAACAGTGACACTAATCAAAAATTGCCAAGTTTTGGTTAAGGAGGTATTACATCAAGCGATATGTCCTGTTAATTTCAATAAAAAACAGCACACCGTGGAACGCTTTAGATTTGCAGGATTGGTTGATATACTCCTGAAACAATGATAATTTATGAGAAAACGATTTGCATTATTGCTTCTCCTATGTATAATTGTGTCACTGTTTAGATACACGTAAATGTGCAATATTTACTTTCAACATATGCTAAATGTATGTTAAATGACGTAGCCTATACAATATCACCGATCATGGATTATGCTTCTTGTTTTTACTTTTGAAGTGGTGGGGGATGAATTTTATTGCCACGATTTAAGAATATCTTGTGTTAATGATAATCAGGAAGCCACTGTCTTGCGTTCTCTATTTGTCTTCGGGCAAAAATTTCCTTTAGTTTTTAACAGAACTATGTCGTTGTGAGACGGCGTATTTGCAAATAGGTCTCACAAAAAAACAACTTTCGCTTGATGGTTAAGCGGCGTGTTCCAATGCGCGAATAATAGAAATGAAAATGATACAAATATTGCAACGTGATTGGCAAATAATTTTTTCACCATGCTGCCTATTTGTCTGTCCGCTGTCGCCCTTCGTCAGATTTTGTCACGTGAAATAAATTGGCAAGAGCTCGAAAGCGGAACCTGAGGGACTGGCGGTGGGAATACAACTTTTGAAAATGATGACATCACTCGAAGGCAATTCCTGCCTGCAATGTTAAACAATTTCCCACATAGCTCACAACATATGCAAGCAGCACCATAAGCCACTTAAGCGCAACTTATTCATCGCTAAAATCCGCCAAATTCAATCACGTTTTCGCGTTCGTCGTTCTCCACGGGGCTTTGCTTCTTCCGGTTGGGCCTGCAGGGTGTGTATCGAGCGCGCCAGATGCAGACACCAAGATTGATAAAAATGACGTTATGAAATTCCCCGCCCCAGTTTGCAGCGTGGAATCCTTTCCAGGCGACACAAGTGGTTTACCGATACGAATCCTATGGATGCACGTAAACTAAGGTCGGCCTTTGAAAGCAACCGCATGAAAAGCAGCATTTTCGATAAGTATTTTGGGAATTGGAGATATCCATTTGCTACTTTCAGTTTTCTCTTCCAATTGGCTGCCTTTCACGGCTATGCTTGAGTGAAATAGTATTACAGGCGATACTGGAAGAGAACCCATGGCGTTGTTTGAGATGCAGCATGCATAATGCCAATCTTTGAGATGATGTATGTCGATGTCATGTGGTCGATGTACATGTGTGCTGAAATAGGACCCATTCTTTTTCAACAGTGAAAAGGGATGCACTTTAAGTCTAAGCAAGTCTAAGAAAGTACTGCAGTGACACATTCTGTACAGATTTGTTTAGAAAACACATGTATTACTACATGTAATGAAAGTGATGCCGATGGCGCAGTTTTTTTTGAAGAAACTAAATTAGGAAATAATTAATTTCCATTCATATTTCCAAAGTATTTTGATGTAGATTTATTAATTAGCAAAGGAACACCAAAAGGTGATGTTTTATAAAAAGATTGCAAATAATGGATTTTGTGCACTTTGAAAGAACGAATAACAAATGATGGATTTGGGTTAGACATAACTTTATTCTAGGGATGTCGTAAGCGAACTTTTCAGAAAGAGAAAAAATGATCTCAACTAGTGGATTTTTGCTCGCTTTTTTACTTTTTGAAATCGGAAAAATGACGTGAAGTAATTTTTGGATGCTCCCCAAGCAAGAAAATATAAAATATTGTTCATAAAATTGATACATTCTTCAGTTTTGATTTCTTTCATAAAAAATGTTATTGAACATGGAAATAGGACTACACATGAACAAGTCATTATGTCATCTGGTTCATGGAGGTAGATATTCGGAAAAAATCGATGTGTTGATGGACGTTCTTTATGGACTGTCCCTAGTGCTCCCCACAAAGAGCTACAAATTAGATTCCCCAATTAAGCAATTAAGGGTTTACTGTACACAGAAATTACAGTTACTTGCATGGTGAAAATACTGCTTGTTTATCCAGTATGACGTATTCTTAATCCCCGAATAAGACAGATTCATGCGGATTATCCATCACATGTCTTGTTAACGTATTGTCAATGGTATATTTACAGTATTTAGCAATATTCAATGTCTCTGAAGAAGACAAAATATCCTTAATTAAAATATTCCTTGTTGTTAATATATTGAAAAGAAGGTATGAAATCCATTGTCCAATATTTTTATATATAGTATTATGACAGCCTAGTGGTTAGAGTACTCTATTCTCAAGCAGTAAATCCTGCCAAAAGTCTTTTTTTTTAAATTCTGATATATGTTGCTTGTATTTATAATATATTTTGAATATGTAATTCGGCCAATTTTCGCATATTTACAATATATGGAGAATATATTTTAAAAATACATTCTCCATTTATATGCTTTCCATATGGAGTTTGCTGGGAAATTTCGAGTTGTGCACAAACATGCCATTCCTTGCACAGTGCTGAAAAGAGCACCTCCCATGAAATTCCTCCAGAAGTGCAAAAGGGCGTGTGGAAAACAAAAAACGCCATGTTGTCGGCGCGTTTTACCAGCATTCCACGCCCAAACTCCGAAAGGGCTTTGGCCCCAGAGAGCCCCAAAAAGCAGGGCACGTCGCCCAGAATAGGGGAAACCGAGGACCCCCGAGAAAAGGAAAGTGAAGGGGATGAAAGTGCGAGCGAAAGATTACGGGCTTTTTGTTCGTGCTAAAACTGTTAGTGTTGTCGGCTGGAGCTTGAAACGTGTGTCAACAAGCGTTTGGAGAAGGACGTCTTGAAGGCCCTGGTCTGGGGTGAACTGAGCTGCTGACGAAGGCTTGTTTGCCCTAACGCGCTCTGACAGGGACGGCCAATTGCATTACTCGCGCAGCCGCTTTCCGCAAAACTGCGAGAAATTGGGTGGAATAAAAAGCAGATGCCAACTCAAACTGAAAATAGCCGCTAAAAGCATCGTGACACGGCAAATACCCTCTCTGATCCCCGCCAACCCCCCCTTCCGCATGCCTCGCATTCCTTCTGATTCGATTTGATCGCTGGCAAGTGTTTGTAAATGATATCTATTAGCCGTGAAACGCGATATGCGCTACGGCTATTCGCTCACGCCACATGCGGCGTGATGTTCAAACACATTTCGGTATGGATGACAGCGTTCTTCTGCAGGTTCAGGTGTAGGCTTATGGGCACGTACCATGAAAGTTTCACGTTCAAACTTGAAACCAAAATTGCCCTTCTCCCTGTTTTCGACCTTAAACTCAGTGCTTCAACTCCAACAAGCATGGCCTAAATGCCCTCAAAAAAATGTTTAATGATCACATTATTAGTATAGATGCTGTGTATGTCAGTTTTGAGTAGACCGATTTTTACTATGTTCACCTGAAATTAGTTGTACCTGACATGCCAAAATGTGGGAGTAAACATTTTTAATATTAACATCGTAAACGTTATTTGTTGGGAATGCTAAATTTGCATTCTCTCCCCTGAAGAATTAGCAATCCGCTGAAGTCTATTATACTGTATTTCGTATAACTTGAAAGTTAAATAAATATGGTAAAAAATAATTCAAGAAAGCAACCTTAGAAAACTGGTATTACCTCCGCATTGAAATATCTGAAGATGGGGATCGGAGATTGCATAACTGATATTTTCCATGGTTATATTTTTTATGCATGTAGGCTTATATAAATGTGGCATTTTCAAATTATATGAAATTCAATAAGCTCTATTGTGAACGACCAATTATACACCGGAACATACTATGGTAATATAATTTCGATATTAAATATTTTGAAATTTAGGTCAATGCAGGCCTATAAGTAATTTGATGTTTTTCTAAATCTAGGCTATAGAAATTTTCAGAAATCGTCAAGCGACCGCCTCAAACGGGGATTCCCTGCATAGCAAAGATGAATTTTCAAATTTGTTAATTTTTTTTATAAATAAACGGGATGTTTTGAAATTATAAAGGTAAAACACTAATTGAAAACACTAGTTTGAAGTAAAAATGTACGAATATTTTCCTTAAATCATAAAGCCTTAAAACGTATTCATAATAGAATCTTAAGGGAAGAATTACATTTAATGCATTCATGTACACGTATTTTTAATGAAAGTGATAATTTTTTCACCTGTAAATATTGGAAATAATAATATTTTTAAATTTTTATTTGCTGACGATATGATTAGGTTGACCGATTTTGTTTGATTCCTTGGGATGGTCAACTTTGGACCCTTGGGTGGAGGGTCAACATAGCCAGGTTTTAATATTCAATTGTATACTATTTTCAATTTGGTGCAGATACATTACGTGTTTAAAATGTAGCTTTATTTACATGTATTTTCAATTTGTGATCAAACAAACATGTTTCTATACATAAGAATTGCTTGTTACACAGATATACATGTATGTTTACAGCTGAAGCAATTTTTAATATTTCACATTGCGTGGAAGTTTGTTGCTTTCAAAATAGGTTTGTACCAGTCAACAGTATGTGTGCATGTATGTACAGTATTTTTTATGATACGAAAAGTGAATGTATATACAGCTTAATCGAGAAACCTGAATGCAATATTGCTGTTATAACCTGAAAACAACATTTGCAACTAAATGAAAACTTACAAGTGATCTATGTAAAGCTACTTATTAATTATTATAAGATGAATGATGCATGGTTCATTATTTATTTCTGCATGCTGGTTGGTTGATTGGCTGGTTTTTGATATTTACTGAACGCAGTGCGTACTGGGAGCATAATACGGCCTCCACATGTAGGATTTCGTCAACCAATTATTGAGACAAAACAGACTCTGAAAAAAGAACGTTTGCATGCAGGTTTAATGAAATCAAGAGACTGGGAAGGTATTGTTATAAATTTGTGCTACTTAATCTTATATGTATGCGTTGTGTGTACATATCTTCCGCAGATTAAATTTCTGTTATTAATCCTTAAGACCAAAATATCAAAAAGCTTTTTGAAGCTTGACTTGGTTGTAAATGTTGATGAAGTTGTCTTGATATTGATTATGAAAGGCTTCATAATATCAGTACGATATAATATAGACTGTCATGTATAAATTAAATTATAAACTACACGAATAAGAAAATGCCCTTAAATACACTGTTTTAAAATACGCAACAGGGGCATACAAAAATTATGCCAAATAATAATGCAATCATGCATTTGTAATGTATCATTTGTCTGTTATATAAATTAACGTGTGAATTGCAAATGAAAATGTAGTTTTGGCATAATTTCCAAATTGATCTTTAAATGAAATTATTGCAACGATATGTTAAAACCTTTCAAAATCCACACGCCCTATTAAACATGTCATTTACAAGACCTTTGTATAAATAGCATGTTTTAAAATATTCTCTTATATTTCGAATTAGCATTTCCTTTCTGAAAGCGATGCTTGTTAATGCAGAAAGTGGCGATATAGTGAAATGCCAAATGTTCATATGCGTACAAACACAGAGAATACTGCCAAAAAAAACAATGTTGTGCAAAAATTGTTTTTCAAATATTTCCCATTTCCAAGAGGAAAGCGTCTTAACAATGCCTTTCGGGATACGTGCTTGTCACGGGCCTTTTTTCCCGCAGCACAAGTCACGCGCTTTTCAAAACTCGTCAAATCCATTAGGCAAGCGTCGCAATTTTTGGAAAATATTTTGACAAAGTGTTTTCGACGCAGAGGCACAATGCGTCCGCATTGTCAGGCGCGAAATTGCGAAAACGTTATTAAGTGCAAAGCTGTTGACTGTTGTCGCAAACTGCGGATAAACGCCAGAAATGCATTTATTTATTTTTTGCACCAAAAAAAATCACCGAGTTGCAAACCGATTGCGGAATTGGCAAATACAAAAGAAATGGAAATGTGACGGCAAGAAGATTTGATAACCCGAGGAACGCATTGTGGAACATGTCGGCTTAATGCACCTCAGTCAGTCGAAAAGCCGTTTACCCAAATGTTGTAGCGGGGGGTTTAAGCCCGTTGTTCAGACACACGTTTCGGAGACGTTGCACCAACCTCGTTTATGCCGAGGAGTGGATACCAGGATGAATGCAAACGCCGTCATGCAGTAAATCGCCAATCATTTGGCCATTAGAAAGGATAGGCGAGTGGTGATTGACTTAGCAGAAAATCCCCCATGCCTGGGGAATCCAGGGGTGAGGGGCATTTGTCGGACAGATGAATGGGTGATGAGGCCCATTGAACAGTATCGTTTAGGAACGTCATTTAAAAGCAACCAGAAATGGCCAATGTGCAGCTTTATAGAGACGTTAATTGATTAAAGAACCTGGATACCATTTCCAGTGCAAGTTTCTTAGCCGCCTAACACTCGGCATATTTACAGAAATGCTAAACTGAAATAGATGCATACAGTAAATATACTTGTACTGTAAGAATTCGTAACTTGTTATAAGTAACCAATCGTGCTATCTTATTTTAAGAAATATATTTTTTTTAAGCAACTCAATTTTTACAGTGTGTATGTCATGAATGATTGCCAATTGGAATAGTTAAGGATGTGGACTTTCGATAAACCTTGGGGAAAATGTCTTTCTCTGCAGTTGCAATAAACAAATCTCTGCATAAATGTGAATCGTTCTCCAGGGAATGTTACATATTGGAAATGTGATGAAGTATGCTGCCGTGTTCGACCAAAAGATAAGGGAAATAATGATAGGATTGAGAAAAACGTAAAATAGAGACGTATTAAAAAAAACTTAATGCTTTTATGAAGACATTTTGCTCGGTTAATTGCGCTAACGTTTCTACAAATTTACCTTGAATTACCCGACGTACAAAAAAATAAAAACATTTTCTCAAAATTCACGAAGCGTTTTTCAGCAAAAACGCACAAAAAACGTTTTCTAGTTTAGATAGCCTGAATACATAGTCCATGAATGTTAGTATTTCAGCCTCCTGAAATGCAAATGGGATATTTTGATATGAGATCAGAATAATTTACCCAAAGCAAATCTGGCCTGCTTTCAGGTTAGATATTTAGTGAGAGTCTGCGATTAACATTACTTGGGTTAATTAGTGGGGAATGACATCTTGGTCTTCGAAGACGAGATACCATTGAAATCGGATTTGCAGATGAAATTTGCAAATCTGTACTGCAGTCAGTCCAAATCTGCAGTCCGGATATGCTCGTTTCTGGCCACCTATATTATTAGAATACATCGAAATTGAGCCTTTCAAAAGCAAATTTCATAATAGATAAACAGGCCCTAAATAAGATAGAAACTTATATCACTGGGATGACGGTATAAAATTTATAGACGGGACGAGCAGTTCTCACCAACAAAACTTCTATATTTGGGATGTTTTTTTCCTCTTTAAATGGGACAATTCTTTTCCTTGTATAGTTGGCAAGGATAAGCGATCCTATAAGTGGAATTTCCCTTCAATGCATATTCGTACGAAATTCAGCAAGAAATTTATCATTTTACATGCGAACTGTAAACAAGCTGTATGTTGTCATTGGAAGACAAACGTGAACACTTTGCTTGAATTGCAATCAATGTGTGTTCAATACGTACGATTATACGTTCACCTGTACGCTTGCAACAGAAATACGCGTCCAAAAGACACTTTTTATGTTTTACGTGTACATAGCAAATCTATTGATGCCCATTTCTAATCACCAATCTCTTAAAAAATGATGGAAACTTGGATAAGTGTAGAAACCTCCATAAATGGGAATTCTGGGAGAGTGCCATGAGATCCCTCTTATCCAGGCTCGACTGTATTCCGAATGACGACCCATGCCGTGGGATTCGTTAGGAAATTTCGGAACGATTCCCAGAGAGTAACACAAATCCAGAAGGGCCCCGGAGCATCCCGCGAAATCAATTACGGGATTAGCGTATTGGAACAAAAGAGTGTTGGGACCCTATGCTCCGTTTGCCCGGACGAAAAACAAGGGGGCAAGTCTGTGTCCCAAGTCCAATCGGAACGCAATTCTGGGAAATCGCAAATTGGTCGCGAGAGCTAACCCGCGTTAATTTCTGGCATTGCGCGTCACAAAGGCACGCAGCGGGTGGTTGCCATGGCGATGCCAGATGCCCCGCGCGTGAATGGCGGATCCGGTGTCCCATTGTTCACACATGCGCACTTAATGCTGGCACGGGTAAATTAAGGGCGAAATTAAAGCACGGGCGCGGATGTAGCGCGGATAATAATGGGATAACTCTTTGCATTCACTGCCATTTTCGTGCTATTATGAGCCCATTGTTCGAACGGGAGCGAGGCGAACGCGGACCTCCAGAAAGGATATCCACGCAGACTCGGGCTGATTATACACTAGGGGTCTAGCGAACGATTCAGTGCTATTGATGCAATTGCTGACGATTTACACAGCGATTAGGGCCGCGCAAATACCGCCCCCTCCCCACCATTGCTATCGACAATATTTTTCTCTGAAGCCATTCTTCGCGACTTTTGGCATTATGTTTCATTCGCAGCATTGAATCGGCGATGGTAATGAGGGGCGAGCCCGGGTTTGATCGGCAAATAGGTTAGAGGTGGGTGGCTGCCGAGCGAGGATGGAGCGGATTTCTGCGTTTATTGGACGCTTTTGGGAACCTGTTTCTGCATCATTTCTGCGCACTAGGAAAATATCGAATTTTCCTGAGTGGGACTTGATGCCGGTTCAGCTCAGCTGTCACCATGTGTCGCAAAGCTGGTTCCAACACGTTGGAAAATGTTGTGCGACGAATGTGGGTTTTATTCGTCAATTGAAGGTACACACCCTGAGAAAGAAAAGTGCTATATGAAGCTGTCAGGGTGGCATTTAACCCCGTTGGGGCCGTGCACAAATGGCGTCCATAATTTTTTCTCACTTTTCGACTGCCGGAATGTAGCATCCTCCCCCCTCCCTCTGGAAGCCCCAAAAAATATTTTTCGCAATATCTTATCTTTATTGTCAAAATTACTACCCTTATTCCCTTAGTGCTTCATTGGCGATTTTCCTGGAGGATTGATGGTACTCTATAGTCATTAGTTTGTCTTCTGTGCTTAATTAGTGGTTTATTACATACGTAAGGTTACCTTACGGTATCCTAAAAGGGGGATATGTCCTTCTTTCTCAATTAGAATACATGTACATGCATAATATGTCCTCCATCCATTTTAAAAAGTCCTTCTTTTATGGTTTACATCACTTCACACACAAGTTCACGTTAAATTCATTACCCTACTAACAGCATGGATATTTAATGTGGTAGGAGGTTTATTCGGTCGTTACCTTTGCATTAGGGTGCATGATCACTATCGTCGTTGCCAAATTGAATTTGTTAGCCAATGCTACCCTTTGGAAGAAATTCCAACGTCTGATGACTTTTAAAAATTCGAACTAATAGTATGGATCCGAATGTGCGAGGAGTTGCATTCGTAGATAAAATACAACGATTGTTTTTGTATTTTAGAGGCCTTGAAGAAGGTCCAAAGAGGTCTGAAACGTAACAATAAAGTTCGTTTTATTTAAATGACTGTGCCAGATTTGAACACTCCTATTGTGATAAATGTTTGTATTAAATTGTTTTATTTCAAAATTACCTACTTTTCTGTTGATTTCTGAATAGATCAGAATAGTTAAATATTTCGAATCATCGCTATACCGGCTCTGTATATCATTAGAATATATGCTATTAATTTGAAATGTTTTATAAAATATTTTCAAGGCTTTAACGATGAAAATGTGTTTAATTTGGTGCTATTTTTTGCATAGGCTACAAAAACATGAAGGTAATGCGAAATAAAGGAAACCCGTTACCTGCAAATGATTCAGGAAATGATCACTGCTTATTTGAAGAAAAACATCTCGAAATCAACCTTCATTGAAGAAAA
The DNA here is from genome assembly GCA_034700785.1 of Rossiulus vilnensis. Lineage (NCBI taxonomy): Eukaryota > Metazoa > Arthropoda > Diplopoda > Julida > Julidae > Rossiulus > Rossiulus vilnensis. The sequence goes on from JAQIXS010005687.1 coordinate 11,369, forward strand.
AGGTTGGTTTAAATACTGTTTCCTGATGTTGAAACAGTCTATACTAAAGTGAAGAATTCGCAAATGTCATGAAATCTTAGACTAAGCCATCATACTATGTCAAAAAGCGTTCAAATTCGAAACTGTGAGCTAGGATGTGAATTGGGATGTTGCGAGGCATGCCTGGTGTTCTTCATTCTTTTCATGGCCAAAGTACTGGACCTCGTGTTAATGGCCACCAAGTAAGGGGATCTGAATACGTATCACTTAATGTTCGAGTGCTTCTTTTTAACACTATGAACCGTTCTGCAAACTAGGAGAAAAATGTAAAAGAGAAGCAAAGTTCCAACCAATACAGCAAATAAATAACACAATGGGCATTTAAGTTCGCTTCAAGAATGTTTGTCTTGAAGGGGCAAATGGTTGAATTTCGAACGAAAAGTGGAATCCAAAATCTTGAAAAACAGCGACCGTTCAGAGGAGACGAAATAGGCAATCACAAGTGCTCCACACCCCATGGTCCAAGGTAAACAGTGTCCGTGGACAAAATAAAGCCTCGATAAGGCACTCGCAGAATGGATGCCGAGGAATCTGTCAAAACGTTTGCTGATTGCAGAAAAAGCGATGCTTCGTAATGCAAACTTTTGCTCGAGTAACTTTGCAAGAGTACGCACTCAAGGAGATTACTGCAAGGGCAGGTTCAAGTCCGTTTGGATATCAATTGGAAAGAGTAAACGTTTTTAAGTTGGGGGAGAACACGTGTGTGCACG
>JAQIXS010005688.1:0-12116 GCA_034700785.1 Rossiulus vilnensis
TTCGGGACTTGATTAAAAGTTCGAGTTAGCGGATTATTCGACTTATAGGAAGTCGAGTTATCGAGGTTCGACTGTATTTGTGTATGATGGGCATACTTTTGGCACATCCCCATGTGGGAAGAATATTATTTTGAACGTGTTACATTAATATTTTTAAATGTGAGGAGAGTCAATTTTAAAAATGGTCACGTAATATTTCGGGGTAGGGGTTGGGCTGTCGGTCACAAGGGGGAGGGAGGGGGTTGAAAAATCAAACAAATGTGGTTACGCTTAATAACCCTGAACCAACAACAGGTATCCAGAGCATCAGCAGTCCCAACGTGAGCATGCGTCAGTGCTCCAGACAGCCTAGACAGGAAGAAAGCCGAGCTGAGCGAGGAGGCCAATCGCGTTGAAGGAGGGCAGCCAGGCGCGGGTCCAAGATGCCAGCCGCCCTCAGAGCCTCTTGAGACGGCAGAGGAACGAGGCTCGCACCGGTCGCGTTAGCGGGGAAGCGTTCACCTCTCATGCCGTCCTGACACGTCGCATCGACCGAGGGATGCCCACCTGCGCGCCGCTACCCCTCGCTTAGTCGCGATCGCAGTCGGGATGCGGCGGCGGCGGCGGACCGTGCCGGGGGTGCTGCGGCTGGCGGCCGGCATCAGCACGTTCTTCGTGCTGGCTTATTACGTGCTGCAGAGGAGCGGCCCTGCCCAGTTCAAAAGGAGGAAGGTAAAATCCGGCATTCCTTAACTTTTTTTTAAGCAGAAGCACGTCGGACATTTTCGGCATGTCTGTATGAAACAGTCCAATCAGTAGAGTGAAGAATTAATAAGCACCTGCTGGGCCTCCATGGAAGTAAAACTTCAGCTGAATTTGAACCATGTCAATTTTGGTGAACAGGAGTGAAGCATGCAAAGAATCATCCAAGTCACTTGAGATGAATCTTATCCAAGTCACTTGAGATGAATCTTCCACAGCGACAAGTGTAAACAGCCTTTCACTCTGGATTCATCGAAATTGAATGATTAAAGCATTTCGGTCAAATTTGACTAGTTTACACTATGATCATCTTGGATTAATCTACCAAAGTGACAAGTGTAAACGGCCTTTCACTTTTGATTGATCAAAAGTGAACGATGAAGACGTTGACCATCTTTATGCTTTGAATGAAATCGATGAAAATTAGAATTTTTTTTCCTAAAGACTTATTACAATCTATGGTTTCAGTGACAACATGGCTGAATAAAAGGATCTTCAATCCTTGATTTTCTTATAAGGAATCACGTGCCAAAATACAAAGCGTCTTTCAACTGGCAAGACCATCACGTCACTCACGTGCCATTGCTTTTGAAGGCAAGTCGCTTCAGAATAGGTTTCCTCCAACACAGGTGAAAACAACTTTCATTTTCATATTCAGATTGGATGATTCATTTTCGATGTTCATCAAAAAAAATTTAAGTACGTGCTGTGCCTCCATGGAAGTAAAATTTAAACTATGCCAGTTTTGGTGAACATCAAGAATGAATCATCGAAAGTGAAGATGAAAGTGAAAGTTGTTTTCATTTCAATGTTGGATGAAACTCATGCCTCTAAAAACAATGGCATGCCGCATGTGATGGTCTTGCCATTTGAAAGACATCTTACATTTGGTACGCGATTTCTTATATGAAAATCAAGAATTGAATGTTATTCTATTCGGCTATATTGTCACGGAAACCGCAGAACATTCTGCTATCCCCAAGGCAAACCCTTCCAGACTGCATTCTAAAACATTTTTTAGAAGAATTCGTGTACGAGCTCTTATTTTAATCGATTTCATCCGTCGAATCGATAAACCGTTTACAGACTACACTTGTCACTTTGGAAGATCCTGGAAGATGCATCCAAGATGATCATCCAAAGTGACAAATGTAAACAGCCTAAAATTGGCCTGAATGCTTTAATTTTTCACTTTCGATGTTCACATGAGTGTAATTAAAAACAGAACAGTATTTGCTTGACCGTTTCTACCCGAAACTAACACTCACCATACATAGGGATAAAATTAAGAATACTTAGCGCTAGACTCAACTTTTAATATATCGATTGTGCAACTCACAGTTCAAAATGGCAACACTGTATATTGTTAATGCGAACAGAGTTTGTAAGAAGTAATCAGCAAATTAGCTTGGCTGCTTGTTTATCGCACGCGATTTGGCACCTACTTACAAATGTCATCTAAGTTGAAATTACGTGTATAATAAAACCTATGATCATAAAACTTCTAGCAGCTCCAGTATATTTTTGCTCGTGTTACGCTGAGCAACTAATTATTTTTACTTTAAATTGTGTCGGTGACATAATACGCTTATTTGACACGATACGCTATTTTTTCATGTCAATTACATGTATAATAAATCTCTGATCATAAAACTTCTAGCAGCTCCAGCATACCTCTATTCGTGTTATGCTGAGGTGCGTGTTCTGTGAATTGTGTCGTGATGTCCTCAGGTGGCAAACTGCAGTATGCGATTTAATAATCACTTTTTCATGTCTTTTGGTAAATGTTATCATCGTCAAACAGAAAAAACTGTCGTTTTATACATGAACAAACGCGCAACAAAGCTCGATTTCGTTAGATTACTGCCTACAGAAGCTGAAGATTGTGCCCATGAGGGTGCATTGTGAAAAATATTGATTAAATGTGTTATTCAAATGCATCTATCTTCCAAGACACGGAACGTGTCTGCACATGTATATCTAGAAATATTTCTTCCAGAAAAAATTGATACTCTAACGCATTTGCAACCCATGCTCTCCATTCCAAATGAGACACAGACATTCCAAATGTGCTTTGATATTCTAACTGTAGATTTAACTATCTTTAAGCGTCCCGTTTACTTGAAAATAAATACCCAATAATCCGTTTCATACGGCATTCGATTACCGATAGAAATGATAAGTTTCTCTGGTTAGTCACTGACCTGCACCTGAGTAGTAGTCAATACCTCACTATTTCTTGATTGGATGAGAAGTGCTAAAACCATTTGAACACTAAAAACTGCAGACATCCAAGCAGAAAATAAGAAAAATCACTCAAGCAAACAGGCCCCTGCACAAGGGAAATACGGAAATGACCATAGAAACCGCCAAAAATTGCTGGAATTTTGATGAAACCCTTTAAATTTGCGAATAACCCCTTTTTGCCCCATTTTCAAATCATTCGCATGGACTAGACAGCAAACCTTGGTAAGGTAGCACGAATAAAGGTTATTCAGTTTTGGCCACTTTAAACCAATTCAATGTTCCCAGAAACATGTTTCAGAATTGGGCTTTAACATCTGGGCGTCAAAATGAAGTCATGAATGGCATTAATGTTGAGGTGTTTTAAACGTTTATATGCGGTGCCATGCGTGTGGCGCATATGACTATTGGGTAACATTTCAACAAAAACTAACTTTTTCCACTAAGTTCTTGTTTATGTTTTCGTAATAAAACGTCACAAGTGTTTAACGTCTGAACTTGTTGTCGTTTGAACGAAATGAGATTTAGTGCTATCTACATTTTTCACAAAACTATTAAGTTGATTTGTTTGGCGCTTGGTAAGTTATGGTTTGGTACCCTTCAACTACTGCCAAAGATTATGCGTCTGCACCAAACAGACATAATTGAAGGTCTAGCCGCATACGATATTTCTTTTTTGAGTGCCGTGCTTTTTTCACGTTGTGGATTTTTATCCAATATATTTTAAGGCGTTTGATTCGTGTTGCTCACCAAGGCTTTGACCGGTTGGAAAATTCCAGGAAATATATATATATATATATGCGCTCGCGTTTTTCCTACGAGACACGCTTGGTTTCCTCCAGAATATGTTGTCAAACGTTTGGGCATACAAGACACTGAGACGTTCATTTTTGAAAAAGCTGGCTTGAAAACAGCTTGACAGCTGAGAGCTGGGTCGCAAAAAAACGTTGAAAACCTTAACTGGAAAACCTGTCACAAATACACGAGCCAGCGATTGGACGAATTCGGCAACGCTGTTTCCTTCCTTCCTGGTTCACCAGTTTCAAATCGTGCGGATTTTGGCATACCGGAAATGCCTTTATGTGTCCGGTTCATGATTTTTAACTAATAAAAAATCGAATATTGATGCTGGTATGGCTGGTACGATTGATGGCTTTCATTGATAACAAGGTTTTATTGACCAGGAAAGTCAGACCAGCAATATGGTTATAGAAAATCAATGATATTTTCGTAATTTTGCTGATAAAGTTTGTTCTGACATCGGGATGAGTAATATGGTTACGCAAACTTGAAGAAAATTATCTTAGTTTGCTGATAACAAGATTTGTACTGACATGGAAGGTCAAGGAATGCCATACACGAACAATATGGTAATTGAAACTGAAGAGAAATTCCGTTTTTAACTGATAACAAGGTTTGCTCTGACCTGGAAGGTCAGGGATGAGTAATATAGTGAAACAACGTTAAAGCGAATCGGAAAATGTCATGTCGATATGTTGAATTTCCCTGACTATTCCATGCATTTCCAATTCACCTGATAATTCCATGCATTTCCAATTCACCTGATAATTCCAGCTTTTTTAAGTCCTTAAAGTCCAAATATTGGTAAAATGTGATAGATTATCTCTTATCGAATTATGTTATGGATATTTGTAATAGTGGATATTTAACTGAACCATGGCTTTCATGATGAGCCATGATTTTCATGATGAGCCTGTGGGTCGCAAAGATGGCGTCACATCGCAATTAAAAGTCAACTTATTCTACATTCAACATAAAGACCTGTTGGATGTCAAGATTCAAGGGAAGAATAGTGGGCACTTCTTCATTTGCTAAGCTATGCCGAACGTTTGTTGCATAACTAAATTAACATAGGAGGAAAATATGGTCAGAAATGTTCTTACCGGTACGTTGCATACAAAGTAGCTAAGAATGCATTAACTTCATTTTCGTCTATGTGCATTGTTATCAGTCTGGAAGACTGGAATTGAACTGGTCGAACCCCCGCAAGGTGCGAAACGAGCACACATTGTCTAGGCCACCTTTCCCTAAAACAAAAACAAGAAAGTAATTGAATTACACCATTATGAAGTAAGCAAAACCCTGGAACATACACGTTACAGGTAAGCTTTAATTCATCACCACTACACCCAAGTTCGGTCGCGACATGGTCCACGGGTTAATTAAAAGACTATTCGATTGCGAATTAGGCGTTTTCCAAAAACCTAGCACCATCTGTGATTTGTGCTCAGCAGGGTTTAATACTACAAAATGGCGTCTGGAGCTGTTTTTGTTGCTAATTTAACAGTGATTACATATACAGTACTACATTATTTCGAAGGTACTATTTTCGGTTATCTGTCATGACTATTCACGTATATTTACCGACTAGGCAGCTATTTCAAGAACAATTCACAGGTAAATTTTCAAAAAAAAATCCAGGAAAAATGCACAATGGACCAAATTTAATACTGTATTCTTTAAACAAAGCAACATCATTCTACGTAAAATTGTTGCAAAATATTTATTTACAAACAACGTGTTTTAAACAGTTTTCTAAAGACGGTCCACACTATTTAACAAAACGTTATATAGCAAAGTTATACAACGATATTAAAAAAAAATGTTATATAACATGATATTCAACATTTTTCTTGTTATATAGACAGTTATTTTATACATGTACATTAGGAAGGTAGAAATCGAAGGATGTTGTAAACATTTAGTTGCATAACATGTTGTAGCCAGTCTAAATATGCAAACTTGTTATAAAACTTTCATCAATATTGAATATCAACATCGAGATAAAAAATGTTTTACAACTTGTTATATAAAATTATTTATACAACAATAGTATTCTCATATAATATGCTATGCAGTATATGAAAGTATATAATAAGTTGTGCAACAAAGTTAAAACAAATTGGTTTTATTGAAAATGTAGTGTCGCCCAACCTTAATATGTTTATCCATCAGCGTCGGAAAAGAGCAAAGAAAGTTGTAAGATTTTGTTGTATAACATGTTGTACAACAATTACAAATTTATTAGATGCATTTTCATCAAATATTGCAATCTTATTGACTGTATTTTCTGGTTTAAATACTAAAAACTTAACAATGGCGTTCAGACGTTCACTGCACTTCGTACTATTGTTCACAATAGCACCAGCGAAATATGTTTTATACCAGGCGATTTAACAGTTTCAATATCCCTGCAAAACTAGAGTAAACTGTTGCCGAAACAAAGGCATACCCTGTATTGTAACACAGAAAATCGCTTGGTAAATTTAACCAGCTAATAAAACATTATCTATACATGTATTTACATGCAATTGATATATTTATTCTTGTCGTCATGTAGCTTGGGTGAATCGAACTATGATTAATTGAAAATTGACTGTATCAACTGATTAGGTTCCATGGCGCTATCGAGCGCCCTCTTGTATGTGCGCTGTAATGGTCGCTCTAACCATGCTGCTCGACAGGGCAACGTGATAGCAACGCGATACCAACTGATTAATCAAAATGCAGTGGAAGTATTCAAAATTGCTGATTAATGAACGACGTGAGCTTAACTTGAAAATAAACGAGTAAGCCACAAATTCATTGGTTAACTGCTTCCTCGTGGTCATTTTAATTATCAGTTAACGTTATCTGCAGTTTCCCTTCACAATGGGGAGTGGACGCAAATGTTTAATGCCGCTGTAAATCATGAGGGTGGACCAAAGTATGCTACACAGTATGAGATTCTCTGCGATCCATGTACATGTACAAGCAAGTTTGTACTTCTTAATGCTTACTCCTCACAAAATCCATTCAAAGTTGTACGTGTACATCGAAACGTATTTAACTTTTATTAACTTTGATTTAATAGGAAGTACAAGTCCTAAGTTCCTAATCCAAATTTTTCTAAAAAGCTGGCTTAATAAGCTGGCTTCAACATATTAGAAATGAAGGTAAAATGAAGGTATTACCCAACTATACATGGATAACTAACTATCTGTAGGTTGCCATGTAATGCTGGTAGCTGTTTTTATGAATCAAACTAAGTTTATTATGTTTTCTTAATCTGTAATGTTACAAATGTATCAGACTCGTAAACTATTAAATGCATTTCAATTCAACTCAGTACTCACATGACATGTGGTAACCATGCCACTAAGCATATACAATGTGGTACAGGGGTGTAATCCATCACCCCATTTTATTATATTATCATTTCCGTTACTACAACTTGTATTATTATTATCCAGCGGTAAATATCGCATTTCATTGTCAAATTTTAAATTTATTGTTGTTTTTGGCAATCAAATTGAACATTTTAGGTGTAACATGTAGGTTCCATCAAATAAGGCTTTAAATATGTAGGAATTTGTAGGAATCTACAAATTGATATACTGTGTAATGAATGGCACCATTTTCCAAATCACCACATATTTCAGCAATATTATAGGCATTAGTTAGTTACTACTTGTACAAGTATATGTGATGAACTGACAGTTGCGAATACAAAATGGCGTTCAATGAACTTTTGAGACTCAGACTGTCCATTAAGTCATAATAATAAGAAAGTGCACCAAGGTTAATGCAGATCGTGTCTAACAATAATTATAATAATATTAAATTCATACTAAAAGTTCATAGTATGCAGCAGTAATCCCAGACACTTTGTCTCAATAATCACCATTTGCTTAAGCATCGAGACTACTTATCATATGGGTCAATTCTAACATCTTGATGGACGTCACAAATGGTGTTCATGTATTAAAAAAGGAATAGAGAAGACCCATCGGTCACAATTTAAAAGTGTTGCACTGGCGACTGACAATGCCCTTAGTTTATTTTTAGATAAACAAGAATAATGAAGGATATCTTTCCATAAATAAAAATAGAACTTCATGGAAACACCTTAAAATTCGTTTCAAGGTGCTATGCATTTTTTTTCCGAGTCCCAAAAATACCCATTTTTCTGTCAAAATAAATACGAAAAATCATTGCAGAATAATGTTTAACCATAAAAGCATTATGTACATCTGGAATTGTGTGTTCCGTTCACATACGAAATATTTGTCAAACGAATGAACATTTTTGGCAAAATCTTACATTCACTGATTGGAACACTACAGATCAAAAGGGTTAGAAGAACGCTTAGGAAACGTAATGAATCCAAATGTTATTAATGGATATTAGATCATATTACTGACTCAACGTTTTTCTTTCGTAGTCATAGCCGGAAATTAGGGACTGAAAGCACAGTTAGAAACAAGCTAAGAAGGATATGAGCATCTCATCTGTATTATTTTAGTAACTTATGTGGAAGAAACTTCGCAACAGAATTTTTTTCGACATACGTGTACATCAATCATACAACGTGCAACTGCGAAGTCTAGATTCCGAATAAATCCTGGTTGAACACTCGTTGTGTGTTTTCTAGATGTTAACAGTGTTCCACAAAAGGGTACGCATAAACCGTCCGCCTGCTTTTTCGAGCAATTATGCATTTCTTGGGTTAAACATCCTGAGAAAACTCCCCTACATGGCGATGCTCAGTCGAGTTATATAAATAATCCCAAAAAGTGGGGCAGCGTCTAAAATGAGCGGTCGCAATTCTGGTGGAAAAAGAGTGGCAAGACACGAAAAGGACTTCCGCTTGCGGTGCTAGCCTACCTGGCGAACGTTCATCTTGAACAGCATTAATCAGCTCATTAAGTAAACCCAGGACGCCGTGAGCTCATCCTGCAAATACACCAACTGCAAATTCGCACCTTGTGCGATTTCCTGCAAGGTGCAAAACCGAAAATTTGGCACCCAGCCTGTGTTTAAACCTCGCGAATTAGCATACGACGAAGGCTACTGCCTCTGGGCCAATTAAGCCCCCAATCAATGCCACCGGCTGGTAACGCGTGGAAACGCTGGAATTTGAAACATCTCATGCAAACAACGCCATCTGCGGTTTTTGCCTTACGAATTTCGAAAATATTTCTACCTTGATATTTGCACCATTCCCATGTACATGTAGAAATTACGTCACATTTTCAATTCAAAACCACGTTCAATTTCGTCATCACATGATCTCAAATTTTAACATGCACATGTAAATGACCCTGGACTTATAATTAACATATCATGAGCTCGAAATGTAGCATTTGACGTTATTTCCAGACGTTATTGGGTATTTATACAATGAACGTGTACTATGCATGTATATCCGGATCCATGTAGAAGAAATACGCGGTTATACTTCCATTCTAAATGACGTCAACTTTCAATTCAAAATAATCTTATTTTCACATCAGACAGATCATTTGAACTTGGACCTCAATTAACAGATTATGAGCTTGGAATAAATATTTAATAATGAACATAGAAATACATGTACATGTATATAAATGCATCGTCATATTTATTATCTAAATGACGCCATATTTCAATTCAAAATAACCTTATTTCCACGTCACATGAAGTAAAAAATTAATATAAATGTGACGTCTATTGTAGATCATTCGAACTGGGACCTTATTATTAACAAATGATGAGATTGGAATGAATATTAAAAATGGCGTCATTTAAAGACGTTAACGAGTCATTATATCCGGTCCCAGGTAGTAGAAAATGTGCGGTCATATTTCCACTCTAAATGTTGCAATTAAAATCACATCCAATTTCATCATCACATGATTTCCAAGTTTGATATAAATAACGTATATTAGTATTGTAGATCATTTCAACTTGGACCTTACATGTATAATAAACATCATTAGCTCGTGATACAGTAAATACGCTGCATTAAATATGACGTCATGTCCCAGGTTTCAGAAAAATTGCTCAGTTTTCATTCTAATTAAACGAAGTCGAATTTGAACTCAAAATCACGTCCAATTGCAGGTCTTCGACCTTTGGCCTTATAATTAACAGATCATTAACTCTGCATATTTATGAAAAGTTAAGTTATTTAGAGTCGTTGTTGTTAACAGCAGATACATGTGGCTCAACATTTTCAGAAATGACATCATTTGGTCACTTTGGTGACGTTTTTTAATACATACGTTGCACATGTACATGTATATTGATCGATATTCCATCTGGGTTGGAGATCATTATATACAGGTTTCATTATACAATATACTTTGAAACTATCCCTAAATTTTCAATTTTATTGAAGTTCAACCCACTTTAATCGCACACGTTCTTTATGGATGACCCCTAAGCGGCCTGCGATCAAGCCATTTACGGATAAGCGGTAGTAAAGATTGATTTGCCAAACTACGTGTGATGACCCCCGAAGGCTCATTAGCATTCTTGGCCGATAAATTCCAAAGAATTTATTGCCCGGCGCAACCCGTTGTCACTTCGCAATTCGGGTTCGCAAATTTTCAGTCTGCTTCAGAGCATCTTGTCAACATAAAGAAAATGTTATTGAATTTTTTTCCCCCAATTTCTTCACCTGGATATTAATCATCACTTTCATTAAAAATTGCAAGAACATGCAGTTATTTGTTTCTTTAATATTCTATTACGACTCAGTTCGAGGTCTTGAATTCTGACAAGCAATATTGGTATCGTAGCATCAAAACTGATAAGAAAAATTAGTCGAAGGATATCATATTCAGGTGCAAATACGTGTGCGTATCATTTGAATGGGAAATCCCCTAGGCGGTTTTCAATGCATTACATGTAATGTATATGAAATAATAAAGTCATGCACATGGACAACATCAAGCAAATAAAAAGGGTAAGATTCCTGGGTAAGAAATCAACACTGCATGTTAAGTGAAGATAAACACACACGGATTTTATGAGGAAAAATATCGGAATAGATAAGATTAAGTAAATATGCCATTTATGTATTTATCTCTAGAGGATGTGACCAGTTTCAGTGTTTTTTAATCAAAAAAGACGAAACCTTCATTCAAGATTTTTTTTATAAATAAATGTCAATAGCGAATAACTATGTATGACATTTATGCAAGTGACTTAATAATCGCCTTTCTTCTGTGCACATCCTGAACATGAAACGTTGTGAAATGCAACCAATTAAAACTGACAGTTAAGGAAGTGAGCATTCATTTATGGGAAAATAATTATAAAACTGAGAATCGGGTAATACAACCCTTGAGCTTATCTGTTCCATTTACGTCATTGATAAATGAAGGGAAGCTTATCGGTGCTTTTATATCGGGTTTCACAACTCATCCAATTAGAATATGCAAGCCCGTTTAATCATGGAAAACAGAGCAAACTGGCACTTGGGTTCGCAGAAATCCTGAAATCTGAATATTTTATTTTATTAAATACCAGAAATTAAATTTTAAAACCTTAATGAAGTGCCTACCAACTGCACTTTATTTTTAATCAAAACTACACATTTCATTATTCTTGATTTAAGTGAAATTGAGATTTTTGTAAGATTTAAGGTAGTTATCAATTTAGAATGGTTTATGGCATGACAGTTAAAGCTAATATAGCTTATAGATAAACTGAATAAATTAAACATAAAAATTGTTAAAATTACCTGTTTTACTCTTCATGTGGGTGGATAAAAAAATGTGTTCAATCAAGCTAAGATACGAGCTATTTGGAAGTTAAGATTTCCGTCAGGATAACATGATGCTCCCGTTTATTTGTAACTTTTTGAAATTATAAAAATTAATGAGACCCTAGTGGACAACCAGTTCTTCAAGGATAAAAATAAATTGAGCTATTATAATAAGTATTTGGAACAAAAATATTTAATTCTCAATGCACGATGGGCATCCTTTTGGATCTTGTTTACAAACCCTTTTTATAGGCTATGCATAACAGAGCATGCGCAGTACAAGGTTGAACATTTACGCCCAACAAGCATCTCGTAAACTTACAGGTATATTAAGTTGGACGACGCGTGACGTTCCTCGTGTTTTTTAACAGGTTTAAAAATGAAATGAAAAAGCATAAATAAAAAAAACTGGACTTGGACGGGATTTCGCCACAGACCCTCGCGTCAGGCATTGAATGTCATTCGCGATAACTTATCAGCTTGCAAGTGTATTTCGATTTAAAAAATAAAACCAGTTTTGCGGGATTGCGGTAATTTATAGACATATGACGAAGTGAAGAGAACATCGAAATCGTTTTACGACATTGATAATGTT
>JAQIXS010005689.1:0-12112 GCA_034700785.1 Rossiulus vilnensis
GCTGTCCTTTGGAAGAGCATTCCAACGTCGAATAGCATGCAAGAAAAATGACCAGTAGTATGGATCCGAATGTGCTCAAAAACGCAAATGACTACTTAAAATAGTGAAACATTTTCCGAAATGTTGCATTAAAAACGTTCATTTTAGCTTTCTGAATAAAAATGATTTCACAAACGTTTATTGACAAAGAAATGTATATTTTGGATGTTGTTTTGAGAATACGGTATTCTTTCTTTTCGATAATTAAAACCACTTATTTTAAAACTGGAAAAAAATTAATCCTGATGGATTTGTCGATTATTCACTAACGTCAACAGTTGACTTTCTGCGAAATACTTCTTTGGAAATTGAATCGTTGCAATAAAGCCTATATCCATTTATCATGTTTATTTAGCAGGGAAAGCACAAGGGGCAGACATATCGCCATCAATCATATTTAATATCCCCCAGACAGTTTCGTTTTTTTACCATATGGTTTATTGTCAGGGTATATCGTATTCGGTTCCGTGAAATGTAATATTTAATGCAGTACTTCATTAGTTATGGCATTATTAAAGCTTTTACTAAAAAAATTAAGCGTTCTGTTTAAACACGTTTTACATAAACCTTGACGAATAAATATAAATATGTGTAAAATTTAAGTTACCTAGTACTGTAGCAACATTATTATATTTTAGAGTTTCTTATCAGTTTCTTAACTGATACGAGGGTATATCTGGAATAATTATAGTAAGCGTTTATCACGCATTCTTATGGTGACGTTTGAATAAAGTAAAGCTTCAGAATCAGAAATGGGCAGATTAAATAGTGAAATCTCGCAGTAAGTAACATTTAGGGCGAAACATTTGAACGATTACATGCTAAATAAAACTCCCTGACCAAACCTACGCATTAATGAGAGGTTTTATGTGACACGCGATATGTTAATGAGCTCATTTGTGATCCGGGTCCACTTAAATCAAACTGAAAAATGGTTCATTTTATGCGCAACGTAAATCATCGTGGCATATTTAAGTGCAATAAACAATCCTGACAATAGCCGATTTTCATATGCAGTCTTGTAATAAACGTCAACAATAATTGCGAGTTATTCGTCTCATTGGATTATAAATTGTTAAAAAAAACCATTTCAAAAAATGTCCGTTAACTCACATGCAAGTGAAATGCATATGCAATCCATTTTAGAATACATTTAAATTTAAACATGCATTTAAAATGTATTTGAATTAAGATATGCATTTAAGATGCATAACAAAATGCATTCAAATTAAGACATGCATTTTGAATTATTACATAGTTAATTACATTAATAAATGCATTATAAAATGAAATATTATCTAAATCTAAATTTATTTCTTGTTCATATGGGTATGTCCTATATGATGACAGGTTCTTTGATTGGGTCCGTGCTTAGCATTTGGAAACCAATAAACACTGAGCTTTTTATTAGTCAAAAAACCAAAGGCATTTCGTGAATTTCGTTTTTTAGCATTCGCATTCGCAATGATTACGAATTTCACCAACAACAAAAAGTAGGCAAATACAACGTAATTTAATTTCCTTGCCGCCATCGTCACACATCGTCCTTTTAGTGTTCAAAAATGCACTTTTAAAAATGTAATTAACACTTCACAACGGTTTCTACAGGACTTTATATTACACAATTTTATTTTTATTATTTCTATTATTTTTATATTCTATTATTATTATTATCGTCATTATCAATATAACATTTGTTTAATATTTACATTATTTCTTTTCAATTCCGTTTAAATAGCATTGATAATGACTGATGAAACGTTAATGATAATGAAAAAGATGTAAATTTAAGAAGGCTTTATATTTTTGAATTGGTTTTGAACATTTGTTAACAAAAAAATCTCAATAATTTATTTTTTAAGAGAATCAGGCATTATTTTTTCCCCTGTATATTTTCATTTTCTTATATAAACAATGATCAAGCAAGGTTAACCTAATTGCTAATTTAATTACATTTTAAGGACTAATTTCCTGCATAGTCCTGCATTTCATTTCGTTCAAAAGACAAATTCAAAATATGTACAGTGTTCACGACTGACGTGAAATTATGAAAACAGAAACGAAAACTTATTTAAACAATTGAATTTTGTCAGAATTTTTTCATAACGTCGTAATCCATGTGACTTGGTTGTCCCAATAGCTTCTTCGTCACTACAGCAGGTGGTGAGCAATGGCTACTACACTATATTAAGCACTTACGGCGTTATGGTTCGCCACCCTTCATTTTTGATAGCCTCTGGTTAAAAGGATGGGAACGTGATGGAAGCACTCGCAACCCTTCTAATGACGCATTATCTCCGCAAAATTTATACTACGTAATAACAATAACCCTAACGTTTTATGTTTTATTATTCCCCTGTGTGTTTGCGTTGCTTAAATAAAGACGTTGTTAATACACCGAGCCATTTGCCATTTTTACGTGCTCGGTATTAAAAATTTGGCGATACACTTTTTACGACGGAAGTCACAGATTTAGAACCGGAAGTACATTTGTTTTTTCATTTCTCGCGTGGCAGTTCATTTCGAAAGGTCGACTGACTATTATTCATTGAACCAATTAGTGGCGTAATATGGCCATAGAGGCCGCTTTGAGGTCTATCCTCTGCCAGATAACCTTGGATGATATATTTTTATTATACAACGAGAATACAATAAATAATCCCCCCATGGCCCATTGTCGAAAATGAAACGATTCGATGGCTTACTAGAGCGAAAAACTGTCTAAAATCTCGACAAAATGGTAGGCAATCAAAAACACCAAGTTGGCAGCCAACTCTGGATTTTATGGAGAGCCCCTTAATTGTGCAGTAACTTTGTCGAATTGCAGTAATCAACTGTAAAATTTCGTATTTTAATATTGATGGGTCCACGTAATTGGCGTTTTACTTTACCCTTTTGGCATGCTTTTACTTTGAAATAAAGCTATCTAATGCATTTTAACTCACTATTAAAAATCTTAATGGAATAAAATTGAATATTGATAAATTATTTCATTTATCAAAATTGAGTAATGGAAATATTGATATTTTTTATTTATTGTTTAAAGTTGAAAGTGTTTTATGCAAAATAAGGAAATTTCCCATCACTGAATAAGTGCGACTTGATACGCTCTCTATTTAGCAATATACAATAACAATATGAGATTATGACAATTTAAGGTTGACACAGTATGTGATCGAAATTTTCCTGACTATTGCAGCAAAATTCCAAATTTCACTGACTTTTCCAGGTTGCTCCAACTTACCTGACAGTTTTTGATTTTCCACGTTTCATACAATACATTGGGAATTTAGTTATTTCGTAAAATGTGTTTTATATGAAACTCGAGTTTTCAATTAAAGAGCCTGAATAGTCATTAAAATTTCAGTGGATAACGGTTCACTGACTTTAGTGACATGTAGAGACCATTCAAAAGTACAGTATATGTTAGATTAGATATGGATTACTGGCCTTTTACACTAATCGCTGAATTATCATTGTATGAAAGCAATCTTCTACCGTAATTTGAGAGAAAATGACATTTTCAAAACGCTCATTAAATGCATGTACGCTTAAATCCACGTGTAACTACACATAGTGAAGGAACATTATGAGGAAACAGGTGGCTTACTTTTGTTAGCTAAATCTACATCGAGAGACACGTTTGTGCAATTTTTAAAAAAAAATATTATTCATGCAGTTTGTAAGCCTGAAAGCTTGAAAAACATATACATGTACATGTTTGGAAGTAGGACATTGCTCAAACTATTAGCATCATCAATTGAAATTTATTGATATCCATGCAGCTAGTTATTTGTTTATACTGAAAAAATGACATTTATGACAGTATAGCCATTTCGTATTCTTTCAAATTGCTTTACGATGTTTTGACTGTTTTACTGTCAATATATGATTTTATACGGCTATAAAACTCTAGGATGGCTTATTTTTTATACGTTTTAATATTATTTTTAATTAATGCTGAATATAATATATGTAGGTATAATACATGCACATAAACTATATACAATATACGAAAACTTAATTTTACGTCGGTTGCTAACTCAATCATTTTGAAAGAAATGCAAAAGAATGTCTTTCAGAGCAGTATTGTTTAAACGATAAATGACCATGCATATTTTCATTAACATTTCAAGTTCTGCGCCCATTGTTTCAATATACAATGCATTCTTTGTAATAAGAAAATTCCACAATTAACAAAGAAAATAGTATCCATAAGTTATTATGCAGACCGCAATTGTTATTAGCCTCAATTAGAGGATGCTCGCTCTTGGGAACTTCATTTAATCATATTAAAACACATCTTTCGCCTATAGCTTATACAGAATTTCAGTTATACGATTATAGAAATAGAAAATTTTTGTACAAACTGCATTGTATATTAAAATATAAAAAAAAAGATTTAAAAGATTTTAAAACAAGATAAAAATAAAAAATTATTTCAAATGGTTCGTAAGGTGGTTGTGGTACAGTTTATTAACTATAATATTTTGAAAGGGGTACTGAACGCAGTGACAATTCTTTCTGGGCACTAATTAATATTTGTGTTAGCAATGAATATACAGGAGTGATTCATCGCTAAATTTGCAAAAAGAGCAAAGCATTCAGTAACGTTTTATCTGTGTGTATAACTACATGTTAACAAAATAGTAGTCAGCATTAAATAATATAATAATGCATTTACATGAATATTCATGTCAAAGAAATATGCATGAATTTGTGACTTTCAATTCATTTTAATGGTTAAATGAGGTGTCATAATTTCGTGCTCTTTGGTCGCAGCTCTTTTAATCACAGCGACGAAAATGCGTGTCATTTAATAATCAATCATAGAAAATTACACAGAGCATTAATAACGGCAGGCTGATTCGACCTCATTGTCCCCTTCATCTGTGTACGCATTTACATTGCTGAAATTGACACAAAATTTAGATAAGCCTAATTTGTCAATTTTCTTCATCGCCACGTTTAATTAATTAAGTCCGATGATCCATTGTATAATACTCGTTTAGGAAAAATATTAAAGGCACAGAGAATAAAACTCAGGAAATAGGCAAATAAACCTATCCTTGCCTTTTAATTAACAGTCAAAGTCACATACAACTGTTCTATATATTCAGTGATTGCAATAAATATCAGTTTGAAACGTTAAACGTTTGAATAACATCTCAAATGAGTTTCCAGAAAAAAATGTGTGTGACTCCATTCAATTTCAATTAAATAAATACAGATTACTGTACATTCATGAGATACTATTTTTATAAGTTCTGGGTTTCCACCAAAGTTAAATTCTAAAACACATGAGTTCAGATTTCCTACAGAAATAAAAATTATCAACTTCCCTGACTTTTCAAGATTTCTTGAGTTAAAAATCTCTTCAGTGAAATGGTGAAACCAACGGTGCCTATCAATGCTTGCTTTATCTAACCTTTCATTTAACCTACAATGGTGCAACCGGCCCTAAATCATAACATGTGTATTAAATTAGCAGTATGCGCAATTTTACTGTAGATTAAAATTCTACATCATTTATCAAGTTCAGTTTCACATTTCGTAATTTATAACCGGGAAATCATTCTAGCTGGTATTGATCAGTTCAGAAAAAAGGAGAATGGACTACAATAAGGCTTTGTTACATGTCGAGTGGATGTAAATCATGCATTTCCATAAGCAATAGATGATATCCCCACAAGTGATACATTACATAAAACAGGGCATATCCATCCGGTGCCATCTGCGCTTTTCACGCGAGGATATAAAAAGGGATATAGAAGCACGAAAACACTTTTATCATTTTGACTCCATCAAACACGACCAAGAGCATAAATTAAAATTTGAAACCACGGGCTTATGTCGTGGGTGGCACGTGGTGTAATCTCAGAGTCCAGATCGATATTTCTTACCAAGTGTACGAAGAATGCTGAATGAAAGAGTTTCGTTTGAAGAGAAAAATTGTCAGTTGCCAGGATGCAACGGTGATAAATCGACGTGTTTCAAAAGTAAAAACTGGATTTCAAATTTGCAATAAAAACCTGCCTTGCAGCACGAATCGCGCCTGTCTGACATCATCGGTCCCTGTACAGGTCTAATAAAACACTAGCGTTTCACACATTGGTACTCGTAGTTTTGTGCTAGCACCGCTCTTACGTCACTCGACTGTGATTTATGACAAAAAAGCAAAGTTTGCGAGTGAGTGTGATATGAACGATTTTCCCCATTTTGATATTCAAGCTCTGCGCCGTATTGCAGCGAAATATTAATGTCTCTATGAATGATTATTGCGGCATAATCGCCACTGCGCATGCGCCCACCTACGCTAGGAAGCACTTAAGGGTTTGGGCGAAAACATCTAAGCCGCATTGCAGGCGACGTTGATGGACGACCCCTGCAGCCCACCTGTTGCTAGGCAGCGGTCCAGTGTGGGCTTTCATGTTCTGCCCACACTACAATGGGGGATACAATATCCTAACCAACTTAAAGAGTAAATATCGGCTTACATCAATTTTATGCATTGTTAAACCTTGCCCTACTCAGGGCTACAGAGTGTCCCGATCACACGATTTTAGCTCGCTATTTATGACCTAAATTGTTAAATTGTTAAATGGAAAGTTTATTAACATATTTGTCGATCGATTGAACTACTGCCAAAATATATATTTTTGCGTTAGCATCGCATACAAAGAGTATCAGTCAATAACTTTAAGCTCCCAACCAAAATTTTCCCTTAAAATGGCTAATCAATGACTTACGTTTGACCAATCAGATTTATCCTGAAGTGGCACTGTAAACCTAAAAATGAAAATTGTGTAAAATCAGTTGAAAATTAATGTGAAATAACGTTTCAGCACGAGAAATATTTTCATATCTAATATTTAGTATACCGTTTACTGTCTCACACAAACCTTTCACGATAATAGACGTTTTAACAAGCGAAATATGAACATTTCTGAAACACCATGCAGGCCTAACGAATTTTGATAGATAACAAAAAGTATTTTTTTAAAATTAAATCACCCCTAAAAATCCTGTTTGCAATAAACTTTACACCCTTCAGAAATCAAAATGTGGGGGGAAATAGGGGATATGTGCATTTTGTATCCCTTAAAATCGGCAAACACTGATAGCAATCACACGATTTTAGCTCGCTATTTATGACCTAAATTGTTAAATTGGTGATTACAATACTGTATGAATTATCCAACCGAAAAATGAAATAAGTATAATCCAAATATCACATTTGAATAAATCACAGAATCACACTGAATCTCAATAATAACATCAAATGTATATGGGCTATGTTTACCAGTCACGCATCCTTCTTAAAATTTATTTCATATTTGCATAACAATGTAAGATTAAAATGTATTTAAAACCAAGAAAATCACAACAAACAAAAATACCCTACAGTTAAAAGAAAAATGATTTAGTTGAAACAATAACGGAAATTCATGAATACCATCACGCGCAATTCGACCATTAGGCCTATTGTCGTGAATATGAGAAAAGTTACTGCACACATACATGTATATTGTATCAAAAAAACTACAAATAGATACATATACATGTTGTTTTCGCTTGGATTGAAAAATTCTTTCAATTGCTCGCTCGAGTACGCATTTCTTGGAAATCCAAATAAAAAAGCCCAAAGTAAATACCGCCTACACAAGTACAGTACAGTGTATATGCCCTGTTGATAATGCCTTGCTTGCACGCGAAATTCAATATACTTTCACTTCGATGGCCAATATGTACTGTCAATAAATCCAGCATTGGAAAAAAATTCATCTTTCTGGAGAGCCTTATCCGAAAATCATTTTAAGATTCGCCGCAGTGTAATAAGCGAAACATGATACAGACGGGGTGTCTCGTAAATATTGCGTTACAGATCGATTGCAACAAGCTTACTCCATGTAGCAAAAATTGGATTTCTAGTAACAAAGTCGTCAAATCTCACTATAATAGCATAGTAAAAAGTAATAGGGCTGAAAAAATCCTTATCCCTATAGTTTTAGACTGAGTTTTGAATAGGATTAGCTTAATACCTTAGCCTAGTACCCTAATACCCCTACATCATAGATTATACAGTTTTATATCACAGATCTACAATTTAAAAATTGCATGTTTAGGGTTTAGCGTGACTTTAACGAAATCTACTTACTGGAATCTTTCTGCGAATTGCTAATACATAAAATTGTAGTACATATAAATCGCACATCTTCCTATCGCGTATGATTTATTAAAGTACAAATTATAAAGACATCCTGCAAACAATCGTGCTAGGAAAGTGTTACTTGCGGATGTTTGGTCAAAATTGCAACAATTGTTGGTTTCTGTGGTCATTTTCGTATTTTACAAGAGCGGGGATTTCACCCCCAAACTTCCCCGTGCGCACGGCTCTGTTTTAGCTTGAGTATTTTAAAAAAAAAAACTTACTCCTTGGATGGCCGCAGATTTTAGTGTTAATATGTTTTTGCACTTTCCATCCAATGAAGAAATAGTCAGGTATTGATTACTACAAACTGGTGTTTCACATTAGCATTACATTCATAGCAAGCAAACACTCCACATTCCACAAGACCTAGGGGTCTCCCAATTGCTTCCTCATTACTGTAGCAGGTGGGGGGGAATGGCCTCTACAATGTTTTGAGCTGAAAAAATGTATATTGGGGTTTGACGTTTAATGCCTGATGGTTGGGCACCCTTCACATTGTGGTTATACTTTTCTCAAAGAGCTGATCTTGATCCGCACCGATTCGAAAATCTATCATTAATCAATTTTGCATTATGCCTTGGTACAGACATTGTAAATAGATCGAGAAATATTAAAATTCTCATCTGGACCTAAGGGGCATCTAATGATTGATGACATCAACTAATTCACCATTTGCTTTCTGGCTATTTATGTCTCCTAACACTGCGAGACTGGCATTTCCGGTCACCTTTTGCTCCCCTGACACGCTCGCATTTAATCTGAAACTTTCCATAAATTCCCAGCTGACAAAACGATATAACCTGTTGCCCAGCAACACCATCCCTGGATGCCTTGCATAACATCATTTGAGGTCTAAATGTTGAAAACACTGCACATGCCATACGCTCTATATTTAGATACATATCGGCGCATAAGACGATATTTCTATGAAAAATGCAATGCTGTCAGGCAGCGTCAACTGTAATCGAAAATTGGATCGCTTTGGGGATTTATCCCTATTTATCGATTAGCTTGCACTCCTAAGATTCATCGGCAACACTGTTGGTGCACAGCTAGTAACATTCTACACAAAAGGGACGTTGCTTAGCGAAATACTAAATCGCATTAAAAGGTTATTACTATGGTAACTGAACATGGAAAAAAATACATAAAAGTGCAATACGCAGCGTTTTCAAATTGAAAATCAGAGGAAATACAGATCTTGCTTACTTGTCTAAGCCTATTTCTAGTTACGATATGAAATCGTTTCATGATTGCATGTACTTGTATAACGAAATTCAATTGCAAATAAGGATAGGATTAAAATGCGCTATTTTTATCTCAATTCGTAGGAGCAGAATCAAGCATTTGTATTTGCATGCCAGAGCTAATCATGCGTAATTATTACTTTACTTTACGTGGTACCATATCAATATGGATAGGGCTATTTTAGATCAAGATACCATATGGTGCATACTGTACGTGATTTCGCAATGTAAAATGTGAATTTTTAAGGATATAAATAACATAGCACGCGGTATATTGACACATTTTAAACTAAGTTATCACTTTAAGAACACGAGTTTCAAGTACAGTGTACGTTAAGCATAAGTTATAAGAGAATAAATTCATCGCTTGTTATATAATTTCGTAGAATTTATCTGTTATTTTTCCCATTGACAAAAATTAGCAAACAAATAACAAAAGTGGTAATGACTTCACAGTGATTTCAGTGCTTTAAAAGTATGTTGATCTATACTGGTTTGATTTTGCAATAAACCTAAGAAATTCTGAACAAAGATTTCAAATAATATAAACGATTTTTAAACATGCAGTGCTTGTAATGAATTTTAAGAACATCATTTAATTATGAACTGTTTTTTTTAAACACTCATCAACATAAAAAATCAAAATTCATCACTTTGGGAGGATTGATATGTCAGAAATTTAGATTATTGCCTTAACATCTTGCAAAAGATATTTTATGTATTTGCACTTTCTTTTTTCTTATACACATACGTACTCTAGACTTCAATTTTCCATTTTTCACTCTTTTCAACATGTTTTGCAACTCTCTAATGAAGAAAGACACGTATTGTGTTTTTCAACAATCTGCAAAACTAACCAAGAAAGTGGCGAGAAGAAAACTGAATCTGAATCCAATTTTCTACCGAAATGTCCCATTCGTTCGTCGTTTCATCCGCTGAATAATCGCATTAGCTTCTATAATTTGAAAACCGAAATTCCCACTCGGGTTTGTAAGGAATTAGCTAACAACAAAAAACGAGCAGGAAAGCGGCGTAAATTCCTCGCAAAATGCATTCGCCACGCAAAGAAGCAGGTTTACACATTTGCACGGTTGGAGTCATGAAAACGCTATATGCAACATCCATTAAACGCGAATTCTGGCCCTGGGAGACTCAAACACGCATCGCAAAACAAAACAATTAAAATACGGCGAATATTATTGCGTGACACTAAAGGGATCGAGGCGAGAGCGCCCTTGACAAACAGTCGCACACCTACCACACTGATTTATGGCAATATTAACATGGGGAAAGTATCACCGAATTTACGTTCAAAACGCAGTGTCAAGGGCCATGAACAAACACTACTACTACAGTAACTAAAGCGTAATATTAGAAAAAAATCACCAGTAAGGGTACTCAAGAACAGATTAAGGGCATAGGTTTGCCAAGTTTAGATCGCCAAAATGAATGTCATGGCATTGTTTTCATTTGCTCTTTGTAGTGCTGCTGCACTTATGGAAAAGTTGAATATAAGCAAATATAAAAAGGCTCATTTCTTCAATCCTAGTTCTTGGGATACTGCTAATGGAATGCTCTTCCAAAGGACAGCCTTAAGCTGCATGAAATTCAGTTTTACAATGATGTTGGTGTACACCCCATTGAGGTGCCAATCACCGAATAATATTGGGTTGATGGATTACATTTCCTACCACGTGGCCTATCACTTGCTGCCAGTAGGGTACTGATTTGAATTGAATGAAGTTAATTGAGAAAAAAGAGTTAAGGATTTACATGCATATGTGTACCCTAATGTGCTGTAATTAAATGAAGCGTGGGGTCAATGTTTCACATAAGTATGCATGCTAGAGGAAAATTGGAAGAAAGGAACAAACATGATTTTAGTGACGAATATACATTATACATGTACGTTAAAATGTCCCTGCAAAAAAATCATCAACATTTTTCATCACATTTTGACGAATTCGCAAATCTACAAGTTTTGCCAATTAATTTTAAGAGGTTTGCTATAGCTCCCGACATTTCTGGGCCATAATCTACAACGTGTTTTGCTTTGCGATTTTCCTTTCGTTGTTGACGTACCTTTAACAATCATATGTCAAACACTGCCACAAAATGCTTTCAGTTCCCACAAATAAGCTGGCATTTTCCCCCTCAAATGTTTGTTCTTATTTCTTCTTAATATCCTGTCTATGATGGATGAACTCGCCCTCGTTGATAGTCCACACAGGCGCATACTTGAAATAAGATGAAAATTATCTAAAAATAGCATTTTTCCCATCTACAGCCAAGTCTCGCAATGGACGTCCACCACGCTTGACCACTCCAGCCGAATAAGATTAAACCATCTTCCTATCTAAGAATTATATTTCTGCTTTGGGTTTATATTAAAACAGAAAACACGTCAAATATAACAAAGGAACATTTCTCTGAACTAAAATTGTAATTTAAAAGGTCATAAAATATCAAGTACCATGTCTCCTGTTTATTAATATTTAAAGATATAAATTTAGCAAGAAATGAGAGGATGCAGAATTTATCCACGCATAAATTCTTGGCAGTAAAAATCACTGGAAATTCATATTCTAACTTTGAAAACCCTCACTCTGACAAA